>VMDO01000043.1:0-72957 GCA_007922755.1 Pedetes capensis
TGGATGGGAGACCGCCTGGGAACACCAGAAGCTGTAGGCTTGGGAGAAGGACCTGGCAACCCCCTCCCAAAAATCAATCTGCCATTGAAAACCCTATGAGCAGCAGAGAAGCACTGACAATAGTGTTTCCCCTGTTGTACAGAGGGTCGCTATGAGTCGGATACCGACTCGACGGCACCTAACAACAACAACAACAATATTCAACTGGAGCTGGGATTTAGCTCAGCTGGTAGAGCACTGCTCTATACTCTCTGAGGTCCTGGGTTCGATTCCCAGCACCACAAAAATGGGAGAAGGGTGTGGCAATCTACTCCCGAGGCAATCCCGAAACAATCAGCCATTGACAGCCCTATGAGGGTTGCTATGAGTCAGACACGACTCGACAGCACCTAACAACAACAACAATAATATTCAACTATTACTTTATAATGATCAAGTAGATAAAAAAAAAGGACACGGAAATGATATAATTAAAGAAGGTAAAACTTTTCTTATGAAAATTCTCAGCCACACAGAAAAGTAGAGACCACAGTATAAGGAATCCACACACCCACCTCTTAGCCATAACTATTAATAATACATAGCTAATCCTGTCTCAACTAAACCTATACTTGCTTTCCCACTCCCTAACCAACTGGATTACTTTGAAGAAAATAGTAGCATGACTCAGGGAAGGAGAGATGAACAGACAGTGATAAAGCAGCATAGTAAAAGGTTGATGGTGGAATCTGGGGGTGAGAGCATAGAAACACCTTAAGGTGGCCACTATGAGTCTGGCTCGTATGTAACACCCTGCCGTTGAGCTCACGCAGAATCTGTGGCCTGTCTTTAAGTACTAGACAATGACAAATCTGATGAGATGTCAATCATGTGGTCATTTCATGTGGTAAGATTACATTTTAGCAGACTAAAGATAGAGAGCCAGTCGTGGTGGTGCACACCAGTAATCAATGAGCTGCAGAGGATGAGGCAGGAGGATTCTGAGTTCGAGGACAGCCTGGGCAACACTTTTATGTTTTCTAAGCCTGTAGCTGTAGCCCTGTGGCATTCGATCCTGTCAGATCTTGGAAGCTAAGCAGGGTTGGGCCTGGTTAGTACTTGGATGGGAGTACTGGGAACACCAGACACTGTAGGCTTGGGAGAAGGACCCAGCAACCCGCTCCCAAAAATCAATCCACCTTTGAAAACCCTATGAACAGCAGAGAAGCACTGACAATAGTGTTTCGCCTGTTGTAAGTAGGGTCACTACGAGTCAGATACTGACTTGACAGCACTTAACAACAACAACAAAGATAGTGAGAGAATCTCTTACTGGCTTTGAAGAAATAAGCTGCAAAGTAGTGAGAGGTCCACATGGCAGAGATTGTGGGGGCCCTCTAGGAGTGCTGCACACCCCCTGGCTGACAGCTAAGAAGAAAATGAGACCTAATTCCTATAACCTTAAGGCGATGAATCCTGACAACCACTATGTGAGCTTGACAGAGCCCCTGAGCCTCAGATGAGACAAATGCCCTGGCCAACACCTTAACTGCAGACCACTAAAAGCCTGAGCAGAGAACCCAGTCCCACCCAGGCTCCTGATTCACTGCCACTGTGAGATAAGAATATGTGTTGTTTAAAGGCACGGAGTGTGTGGTAATTTCTTATGTAGTAATAAGTAACTAACAGAGTGAACACACAGGTACTCCTATAAAAGTCTTTCAACTCTGCCATAGGTCTGAAACTTTTCATAAAATATCAAGAGAGGAGAGACGAACCAAGAATATGCTTTTTACAAATGGACCAGTAAGCCAGGCGTGGTGGAGCACATCTGTAATACTAGCACTGGGGAGGCTGAAGCAGGAGGATGGATAGTTCCAGGCCAGCCTGAGTTATAGCGACCCTGTCTCAAAAACAAACAGACAAACAAAAATGGACCAACCAGGTGTAGTGGTGCATGTCTGTAATCCTGCAATCAGGAGGCTTCGGCAGGAGGATCACGGGTTTGAGGCCAGCCTGGACTACACCGTGAGAACCTGTCTCAAAAAAACAAAAGAAGGCAAAAACACAATAAAAAAAAATGAAGAAAAAAAGGAAGGAAGGAAAGAAACAAAGAATACATATTGTCATCAAAGAATTATCTCAAAGAAGACAAAGCCCCTGTCTAGGGAGCTTTGATGAAGGCAGAGTTAATCCCAAGGGCTAAGCAAAGATTGAAAATCTACCAAATTCATTTTATAGTATGAGTATAATTCAGGTTTGTGAGCCCCTAAAATGCAGGACAAACCAAAAACTACAGAAAAATATCATTTATTAATAAACGGTAGGGGCAGTGGTAGAGCCCTTGTCTAGCATGTGTGAGGCCCTATGTTTGAGCCCCAGCATCACATCACACCACACACACCTCCACACACAAAGCAAAATAAATAAATAAATAAATAAATAAATAAGAAAGAAAGAAAGAGAAAAAGAAAAAATCAAGTTCAAGAATAATTCACCAACCAACTAAGGTTAATTTTAAAAATGCAATGATTTAATATTAGGAAATTGATATGTCATTATCAATAGATCCAATGAGGGAAAATAATTACCTCAATAGGTGATTTTAAGAAAACTCTAGCCAAGTGTGGTGGTGCACAATTGTAATCCCAGAATTTGGAAGGTACAGGCAAGAAATTCAAGGTCAGCCTGGGCTACATAGTGAAACCCTGTCTCAAGAAAAGAAAAGAAAACTCTAATAATACAAGGGCACAAATGCAACAAGGCACCATGGCACACACAACCAGGCACCATGGCACACACCTGTAATCTCAGCAACTCGGGAGGTTAAGGCAGGAAGATCGAGAGTTTGAGGTCAGAGGCAGCCTGTGTAATTTAGCAAGACACTATCTCAAGTTGTCTGTAGCCATAGCACCCTGTATCCTATCCCACCTGATCTCGGAAGCTAAGCAGGGTCAGCCTGGTTAGTCGTTGGATGGGAAAACACCTGGGAATACCAGGTGCTGCAGGCTCAGGAGAAGGACCTAGCAATCCACTCCCGAAACAGTCCGCCATTGAAAACCCTATGAATAGCAGAGAAGCACTGACAATAGTGCCAGACATGGCACAGTGTTGGGGAGTACTTCCTTCTGTTGTACATAGGGTCACTATGAGTTGGACCCAACTCAATGGCACCTAACGATGACAACAACATCTCAAGTAAAAAATTTTAAAAGGGGCAGGGAGTTCAGCTCAGTGGTAGAGCACCCTGCGGTCTGTACCCTCAGTACTGTAAAAAAATAAAAACAAAAAAAGCAACAAATGCAAGTGCACTGTATGGACCTGGTTTGAGTTCTTTTTAAAAATATTTAATGGACACATCGTACATACTTATCAAGTGTGAAATTTTAATACATAATATACAATATGTAATGATCAAACAGGGTAATTAGTATACTCATTGCTTCAAACATTCATCATCTTTTGTGCAAGGAACATCAACGTCTTCTGTTTTGAAATATGTTGTTGTTGTTAGGTGCCATCGAGTCGGTATCCAACTCATAGCGACCCTCATAGGGTTTTCAATGGCTGACTGTTTTGGGATTGCCTTGGGAGTGGATTGCCATGTCCTTCTCCCATTTTTACGGTGCTGGGAATTGAACTTGGGACCTCAGAGACTGCAGCACAGCGCTCTACCAACTGAGCTAAATCCCAGCCGTTTTGAAATATATGGTAGATTATTACCTATAGTTACCCGATTGTGCTGTTGATTGTGAGAATTTAACTCCTGTCCAACTGTGTTTTGCTACCCAACACCCATCCTCTTTCTATCCCCATCTGCTTCCCAGCCTTGGGCACCCTCTGTTTTTCCTTCTTCTTCTATGAGATCAACTTGTTTAGATTCCACATTTGAGTGAGATCATGCAGCATTTATCTTTCTGTGCCTGGTTTATTTCACTTAACCTAATGTCCTCCAGGCTCATCCATGATGGAAATGACAAGATTTCTGGTTTAAGTTCTGATTCAAACAAAACAACTATAACAGAATTCATGAGGCAATCAGAAGAATTTGAACCCAGACTAGATAGTTAATGACTTTTTTTTTAAACGTTTCTTAATAATGATATAGTTCGACTAATGAGAGAAAGAATCCTTAACTTACTTCTAGAGATGCATACTGAAATAAAATATTATGTCTGAATTTGCTTTAAAATAATACAGTAGGAGGCTGGGCATGGTAGCACACACCTGTAATAGCAGCACTTGGGAGGCTGAGGCAGGAGGATGGATGTGAGTTCAAGGGCAGCCTGGTCTACATAGTGAGTTCTAGGCCAGCCTGGACTACTCAGCAAGACCTTGTCTGAAACAAAAAACAAAACAAACACAAATCGAGTGGAAAAGGAGATGAGATAATTAAGACTGCCGTAAGTTGAACACGTTGAAGTTGGTATTAAGTACAGTAACTCCTCATAAAGGTCTTCCTGCTGGTATGTATAACTGAAATTTTCTATAATAAAGTTTGAAAACAAATCAGGAACAAAATCAGCGCAATACTATCACCATTCCAAAGCCTGAGGGGAAGGCCCTTTAAGAACAAAACAAGGACATCCTGTTTGCTTATCATGTATTCTTGCCAATGCAATATTCTTCTTCTCTTAGGTGCCGTTGAGTCGGTATCCGACTCATAGCGACCCTCTGTACAACAGGAGAAACACTATTGTCAGTGCTTCTCTGCTGTGCATAGGGTTTTCAATGGCAGATTGATTTTTGGGAGGGGGTTGCCAGGTCCTTCTCCCAAGCCTACAGCTTCTGGTATTACCAGGTGGTCTCCCATCCAGGTACTAACCAGGCCCGACCCTGCTTAGCTTCCGAGATCTGACGGGATCGGATTCCACAGGGCTACGGCTGCAGGCAATGCAATAATATAAAACAGAAACTCAAGGTACATCAATTGGGAAGGCAAAAACTGGATTATCCTATTTCAGATGAAAGCTCCTCAAGAAAATCCATGAGAATCAACTGAAAAATTACTAGAGTAAAAGAATTTGGGGGCTGGGGATGTGGCTCAGTGGCAGAGTAATTATCTAGTGTGCATGAGGTACTGGGTTCCATCTCCAGCACCACCAAGAAAAGAAAAGAAAAAAGCAAGGGAGAAAGTTTCCTCTGACCCTGGGCACTGCACCTAAGAAACAGGCAGGGGAGGGAAGGGATGCTAATCACCGCATCAATCTCATTGAGGACTTTCCACTGCTCATAGGGCACACCCAGAGCCTCCGCTGTCTGGATCGTCCTCTTCATCTGGCTTGTCCACACCTTCAGATCTTTGATGTTCTGGTCACTGATGAACTGGGCCAGACTCTTGGCAAACTGAAATATAACATAAGCACATTCAGACCCGTAGGGCTTGGACTACTCTCAAAGGACCCCAAAGCCACAGGGTCTATAGGGCCTGGCCCAGTCTTAGAAAACACACTTTTAGCAGGGCGTGGTGGCACATGCCTGTAATCCCAGTGGCTCAGGAGGAGGAGGCAGGAGGATCGCAAGTTCGAGACCAGAGGCAATCTGCATAATTTAGCAAGATCCTGTCTCAAAAAGTAAAAAATGGGCTGGGGGCACAGCTCAGTGGTCCAGCACTTGCAGAGCATGCAGGCACAAGGCCCTGGGTCCAACCCTCAGTACCACCAAAAAAAAAAAAAAAAAAAAACCCCACACTTTTAGTAAAAAATCACCAACTAACCTGCTGATGAGACACAACTACACATGCTATTCTTGTGCATTCTCCCCAGACCTGAGAGCAGTTCTAGTCATGACTTGCCAGGTCCTCCACCCAAGTCTGTGTGTCCTAGGCTACATGACCTCCCCACCGAGGTCTCAGTATCTATCCCTTTGGTCTATGGTACAGCCACTATCTGCACTCTTGGGACTCTGCCAGGACAGAGCTCAGCTGGTGAATGCTCATAGGCAGACCAGAGATCCAGGTATTCACTTGATCTAGCACGCAACCTTTCCTACAGAAGAGTAGTATCTTAGACTGAATGAAGGTCATCCACTCCAACTGCATGTTAGCTACTACAGCAGAAGCCCAAGCCCCTCATATCCCCATACACATACATCCAGTCACTCAGAGCATGTGCACGCGCACACACACACACACACACACACACACACACACACACACACACACACACACTGACCTCCCTGCCCCGGCAGGACAGTCCTGGGTCCCCGCCAATCCGGCCCTTGAGGTTGAGCTCACTCTCCCCATGTCGGCAGAGGTAGATGGAGCGGGGAGTCACGTGGATGTTCATGAGGTAATATACAATCCGGCTCTGGATGTGGTCAGCTACACGATTCACCACATAGCTCTGCCCCACGTCCATGATCTTGATGTAGGACAGATCCCTTTCCAGAGAGAAGGTAGAGAGAGCCTGTGAGTGTGCCCAGAGCCCTTGGAGGACACATGTGGCCAGCTATGGGAAGCAGCTGTGAGGCCTTGCATCTCTGAGCACCGGGCTTGAGATCCCAACACCCAGCACCGTGGGTTGGTGTGCAAGTGACAGGGTGAGGCAGGAGCAACACACCACAAATGACACAGACGAGCCCTGTGAGAGGTGTTCGACATCATCATGCTTCCAAAGGTGACATCCAGAGTGGTGACCAGTCATACCACATTGCGCCTTTTGCCACTGTTCATGTGTCCCCCGCACCCCTTTCTTGCCTACCTCTGAGCTCTGTTTGTAAGTTGAACCAAGAGTTTTCTTCAGGGTTGACCCTCCATGCTTCCTGATCAGCTTTGCTTCCCCAGTGACCCCCTATCCTAAGAACGCAGTCCAGGTCATCTGTATGTGCCAAGCAGCCACCACACTACCCACCATGCAGCCAATGGACAAGACAAGAAGCACAGGAAGATGGTGCTGGGGGAAGCAGCCAAAAACCCCAGCTCAGCCATTTCCTGTGCTTTGTACCTGCACAACACTGCAGCCTGGAGAGAAGAACCCGCTTATGTTGGCAGGGGTGGGAATGGGGTGTGAGCCGTGGATATTCTCATTTGTACTCTCGCTGTCTAGACCATGCAGACTCTGTTTTTAGAGGTTTTTGTTTTGCTTTGTTTTTTCAGTACTAGAGGTTGAGCCCAAAACTTTGTGAATGCTAGGAAAGCATTCCACCACAGGGCTGTACCCTGGCTCCCTTTTTAAATTTTTTTTTTTTTTTTTTTAATTTACTTACTTATTTTGCAGTTCTGGGAGGCTAACCCAGGGCTTTGTACATACTTTGCAAGTACTTTACCACTGAGCTGCATCCTAGATCCTTTTTTTATTTTTTATCTTGAGACAGCATCTTGCTAAGTTGCACAGGCTGCCTCTGGCCTCAAATCTGCCATCCTTCTGCCTCTACCTCCTAAATTGCTGGGATCACAGGCATGCTCCTCGGTGTCCAGTTGGAGTTGTTACTGATGCCATCAATGAAAACAGGAGCAACACTTGTTGATGAAACCAACAGTGGCTACCCCAGAAGAACCACTCTAGCATAGCCACATCACAGAACAATGAGGAGACATGTGTGCGGGGGAGACCAAGGGAACCATGAAAGCCAAAGAGATGTGCTTTGGGCCATTCAGCTCCAGGCCACTTGCACTGGCACCAGAGCCCCGTGGAGGGAGGAGATATGCCTTAGCCCATGGCCAGTCCCTGGATGACTGTTCTATAAACAGCCCCAGAAACCATCCATGTAACAGTTGCTTGGGTTCCTTGGTTCATATGCGTTACATAGTCTTACATAATTATAACAGACCCAAACATATGTTCACAGTTTAGCCTTTCACTTAATGCTACATTCTCCCAAGTCTCTCCATAACTATGATTTCTAACAACTGTGTAATATTTTACCAAGCGCTACCCGGTTATTTACTTAACCACTGCCTCATTTATGCTGAAAGGCAGGAGTTAGCAAACTGAGGCCAGCAAGTCAAATGCAGCCCACAGGCTGTTTTTATAAAGTTTTATTCATACACTATCTGTTTCTTTTGTGTTACAGTGGCAGAGCTGAGACTGTGGACTCTCCAAAGCCTAAATAAAATATTCATTATCTGACCCTTCAGAAGACGTTGCTGACCCCACAGCAAGGCCCTCAGCTGGATGCCCCTCATGGATGGAAAGACCCCAGCCATTCAACACCCCTGCTTGCTTTTCCATCCCAGAGGGAGGTGGGCGGAGTTGGCAAGCACTGGCTCACAAGCATAGTCTGGCCACCCTGTCTCCTCTTTCCCCAGACTGCACACTGAAAGAGCATGAAATGTTTGCAAATGCCTTTTGGGAAGACCCTTGAATGGAAATTAGTCTTGATTTTATGGTGGAAAAGTAGAAAGTCCTGACTTGCAGAGTTCCAGATGAGACAACAGGTGTTCTGTAAGTCACCTCTGGCCAATGATTTCTGCCCCAAGGAAAGAAACAAAAAAGGTCACTGTCTCTGCCTCCTGGTGTGCTCCCCCAGCCTCCACAATGGGGAGCCAGAAGGAGGCAGCCAAATGCAACCCCCACATCCATCATGGCTGCAGGCTGTGGTGCCCTCTTCGCTCACCTGTCCAGGTCTTCGTCCAGAGACTCGTAGGAGTTCTCATAGCACTCGATGCGCCTCATGAAATCCTCTGTGGCCTCATCACTGTCCCGGTTGACATAGTCAGGGCTGCCCAGCTTCACTTGCTGCCAAAGTGGGGCAGAGAGCAAGGACAATCAGGGCTGGAGGCAGGGCAGGACCAGAAAGCAAGGGACAGCCAGACAGGGGATTGGGAAGGCTGGGCCAGAGGCCAGGCCAGAGCTGGAGGCCTGAGGCCAGAAGCTGACCTGGGAGGCCGCTCCCACCAGGCAGCATCCAGCAGCTCCCTGGTGGTCTGAGTGTGCATACTAGGGCCCCAAGATCAGAGTCCCTCAGCTTTGTGGCCCAGGGGGAGGCCTAGGATCCTGTCTTTACCCTGAACTATCTCTCATACCCACATGGCCAGTTCTTAGACAAACAGGGGTAAGGGACAGGTGTGCAAGTGGGGAACAAATCTGTCTGTCAAATAGAAAACCCCCCAACCGCCACCCCTGCCAGAAGCTCCTCTTCCACTGTGCAAGGAATTGAGGGGGTAGGAGGAGCAGAGGAAAGGTGTAAAGAAGGAACAGGAACGTGGGCCACACAGCCCTTCAACCTGAGTGGTCCGCAGGGATCCAGGCTCTCCAACCTAGTACTGGAGGCTACACCCCCACAAGGTTCAAGGAGATCAAATAAAGGCCAGCCCAGGCACCAGCCCAAACCTGAAAAGGGACTTCACTGTCACATGCCACCTTCTGCCTCATTGCTGTCCCTGAGACGGTCAGACGCATCACTCACCACGATATTGGCAGCTATGACCTCAGGATCCACGCAGATGGATTCCACAAAAAATGTCTGCAGCAAGGAGTAGAAGCACCAGGGCGGGCAGGAGGGAAGGAACCACAAACACAGTAAGGCTGGGCCTTGCTCCATGGAGCTGTGCCCTTCGCTCAGCGCCAGGCTGACCTGCAGCCAGCCCTTGAGGCCCTTCTCTTGGGGAGTGGGAGCAGGATTGAGGGTCAGGATAAAGGAGGTGCTGCCCTATCCTGCCTCTCCCATTACAACCTCCTCTCCCCCTGGAAAGAAAACCCCAGGAGAGGAAAGAAAAGCCCCTCTCATCCCAAGTTATACTCAGAACTTTGCCAGCCCAAAGCCCACTGGCATCAGGAGGCTGTGAAAGGAGCCCCAGAAGGCCCAGGTATGCTACAACCCAAGGAGGGGGACCAAGGAGGTCTCACCTTGTAACCATTCTGTTCCCCAAAATTAAAGATGGTCGCTCTCCGTTCTCGGGTGGTATTGGTTGCATCAAAAACCTAGGACCAAACTGGGGTTAACTCAGCCTCAAGATCTGGGCAGGGTAGGTAGCCACCTGAGAGCTGTAGCTCAAGCCTGTCTGGGGGCTGGATTTCTTGCTAGGACTAGCTGCTGCCCAGGCCTCCAGCCTGGCCAGTCTCCTTCAGACTGGCAGAAGAATGCACTTAGCAATGCTATGCACACAACAGATGCTCGGTTCATGTGTGACCAACTGGAATTTCAGTGAAACCAGTTACATCTGGCACTGTGGTTTGGATGTGGTCTCCCAAGGTTCATGATATGGTTCTCCATATCATGAGGTTCTCCAGAGAGCTATTATAAAAAGAGCAAATCTGGCCTACCTAACTCTCTGGCTTCCTGCACCCAGATATGATCTCTTCCTCCCATACAAACTCCTGTCATAATGTCATAGGCTACCACCAAAGGCCAAACTGGTGAGGCTGCCCAATCTTGAACCTTCAGCCTCCCAAACTGTGAGCTAAATAAACTTTTCTTTATAAAGTCAGTCTGCCTCAGGTATTTTGGTATAGTAATGAAAGACTATCTATAGAAAGACTATCTATATCTATTGACCTGAATCTATGTTTATTTCTACTCCATTCTGAGACCCCAGAAAAATGGGAACAAAAGGATAAAGAGCACTAGAGAGAAGAGCACAAGAGATAGAGATGCCAACAAAATGTTGCAAGATAAACCAGGCGTGGTGGCACACGACTATCATCCCAGCTACTTGGGAGACTTAGGCAGAAAGATCACAGTTTTGAGGCCAGAAGCAGTCAGCATAATTTAGCAAGACACTGTCTCAAAATAAAAAAAATTTTTAAATGGGCTGGCGGTATTGTTCAGTAGTGGAACATTTCCCTAGCATCCACAAAGCCCTAGCATCGGGGGGAAAAGAGTTGTAAGATAGACACTTGACTGACTCAGAGAAATGACGAAAACAAATGCAAGTGCTCACCAACTAGTGTACACCCCACTGTGTGGGCCTGGGATACTCAGGAATGGGGCACAGGCATTGTTGAAAAAGAGACAGGGTGGAGAGGAAACAGGAGGACCGACTGGAGGTCCAACACAGAATAAATGGAACCCCCGCTCCCCTCCCTGCCCCGTGCAATACACTGGCCCCCAGGGGCTCCTCCAGGAGAGTCTGGGCCACCCTGAGCACCCTCAGGCGCAGCCCACACACTGGTATGTCCAAGCAGCTTTTACACTTTTTAAAAGAGAAACCAGCAAAAGCTCTGACAAGAAAAACAGAGACTAAGTCATTCAAAACAAAAAAAACAGAAGTTGGAGAAAGTGAAACAAGACATAGAACAGAAAAAATCATTTAAAAAATACCTTCTGATTATTAAGCCAGAGAGAGATATGGAAGGATATAGTAACCATGAAATAAGAACAGAGTTCTAAAAATTGGAGCACTCAGAATAAGAAGTCTGATCACTGGAATTCCTTTTTTCTTTTTTCTTTCTTTCTTTTCTTTTTCTTTTTCTTTCTTTTTTTTTTTTTTTTTTTTTTTTTTTTTTTTTTTTTTTTTTTTTTTTTTTTTTTTTTTTTTTTTTTTTTTTTTTTTTTTTTTCTTTTTTGTGGTACTTGGGGGTTGAACCCAAGGGCTTCACACATGCTCTGCAAATGCTTTGCCCCTGGGCTGCACCCTAAGCTCATTTTTTTCTATTTTTTTATGTTGAGTCAGTCTGGCTAAATTATGCAGGCTGCCTCTAGCCTCAGGCTGCCTCTGGTCTGGAACTCACAATCCTCCTGCCTCTGGGTATTAAAGTAGCTGGGATTAAAGGTGTGAGCCACTGTGCCCAGTTGATCACTGAAATTCTCTAAAAAATCAACCAAATACTTGTAAGATAATGCTGAGGAAGTCTCCTTCAAAACAAAAAGACAGAGAAATTAAATGGGAAAAGATTAAATTAGGGATCAAGGCTAGCAAGCAGCCAGAAGGAATTCTAGTAAAAAGCAACTCAGAAAATGGGAGAGGAGGGAATGAGTTGCCAGAAAGTGGCAGAGGTGGTTTGTGGTTTATCAGAGTAATACATGGCAATTCCTCTGTTCTGGAGGATAAGGGTCTTCCTATGACAAGGTTCCCCTAAGACTCTGCAGGGTCGAAGAGGACCCACCACAAGGTGCATCTTGAAGACTGAAGGCCTCCCAAGAGGAAGGAGCATGAGAAGCTCCAGTTCTCCCCAAAAGATAAAACTTTTAGAGAGACCAGCAAATCAAAGACATCAGACTTCTCCATGGCCATGCTAGAAGCCACAGCCAACAGGGCAATGTTGCAAAAACACTTTTTTTCACGGCACTGGGGGTTCAACCCAGGGACTCACACATACTTTTTGCATGCACTCTACCACTGAGCTGCACCCCAGCTCCGTTTTTTATTTTTTACCTTGAGACAGGGTCTCAATAAATTACACAGGCTGCCTCTGGCCTTGAACATGCGATCCTCCTGTCTCTGCCTCCAGAGTTGCTGGAATTACAGGTGTACACCACCACACCCAGCTGTTGTAGAAATTCTAAGGGAAAATCTTTTCCACCTAGGACTCTCTTTGTGTTGTTATTGTGGTTGTTGTTATTTCTTTTTCCCAGCACTGGGAAGTTAAACTCACAACCTCACACATGCTAAGCAAGTGCTCTACCACTGAGCCACATCCCTAATCTCTCTTATTTATTTATTTATTTATTTATAGACATGGTCTCCCTAAATTACACAGGCTGCCTCTGGCCTCAAACTCAAAATCCTCCTGCCTTAGCCTCCTGAGTTATTGAGATTACAAGAGGGTGATACCACACTTGGCCCTAGTTAGGACTCTGTACCTAACCATCAAATGTAAGGATTAAAAAAAAGAAGACAACATTTCCAGTTTGCAAGCCCTCGCACAATAAGCTTCCCCAGCACTTTCTCCAGGAAGCTCCTGGAGGGCATACTTCAACAAAACCAGTCAGTAAACCAAGGCAGGGAAGAAATAGGACCCTGGAGCAGAAGGGAGCACCTACTGCAGCCTGGGCAGAGAGAGGTCCAAGAGGCACAAGTCTAAGAAAGAATGGCTCTGGCTTTTGAGGGTACAGGACTGGGCTGGGGCCCCTCCCCATAGACACCCAGCTCAGCCTTTGCCACACTTCCATCTGCCTATAGCGCCCACCACACCAGTGGAATCCCCTTCCCAGAATTCAGCTGTTTCCTGGGGCAGCAGTAAATGCTGGGCAGGACTCCCCACAATAGGGAAATCGCATGTGCCAAAAACGTGGGTATCATGCTAGCCTAACTTCTAGAGGGAAGTCCTGCAGGGCTGCAGGCAGCCCCAATCCTGGGCGGGTGGGGGGGGGGGCGGGGGACAACACAACACCGCCCAGTCCACAAGCAGCCTCCAGCTCCCTCTGGGCTTCCTCCTGCATCATTGCCACACACTCCTCCCCAGAGTGGCACCTGGTGCATCCAGGACCACACACAGCCTGCCTTCCATTCCAAATGCCTGATGAGCAAAGTGTAGATGGTGTGCTCCCGTGTCTTACTCCAAGCTGTCATCAGGGTGACACACTCACCGCCACATGTCCCCCCTCCTCACTGAGGAATCTCCGGACATCACAGAGGGCTGCCAGGGCGCACTGCCTTCAGGAGAGAAAACGCAGGGTCAGTCCGACACACAACCCTGGCTGCAGGAAGGTGGCCGTACATCTAACCTGAGACAGGAGAGGGACAGCTCTCAGGTCCCTTTTTCTCTTTTCAGTGTTTTCCTCTTTCCTTGGGATGATTTTCTGTCTTTGGCTAACTCTGCTCCCGTAAGGTGGGAGGCTATGTGCTGCTGACCATTGGGACTGATTTTAAAATACTACCCTTCTGTATTTTCCCTCATCACCTCAATGTGTACAAAGCCATGCTGCCACTCTGCCATATTCATGGTTTCTAAGTCATGCATTTTCCATGACTGTGAGAACAAACCCTTTTAAAATCATACACTTCTGTGTGCACATGAGCATCAGGGGCTGGAGGCAGGGAGAAGAGACTCGATGGCAACCTCAGGCTTAATGTTCAGTTTTCTGTGCTGTAAGATTCTTCTCTAAACCATCCCTTCTGGAGGAGGGTGCTGTCACTCTGCCTCTCAAGCTATGTCCCCAGCCCCACCAGGACACTTAGCCCCCCACCCACAATGGACCACTGACAGCGCCGCACTCAGGTGTCTCAGCCTTTGCGCTCACTGCTATAAAACTGAGATGCACACAGAAGGTTCTTTTCCACTTTATCCATTTCTCCTATAGGGTCCAGGGACAGGTAAGTTATTTTTACTTTTTGTTTATCACCTGCCTCCCCCACTCTGTTTTTTTCCCTGTGCTGGGGACTGAACCCAGGGCCTTGCACATCCCAGACAAGTTCTCTTCCGGTGAGCAACATTACAAGCCAAACCTTCATCTTTTGACATCTGAGTAAAGCTAGATCTCCTCCCATTGGTTTGACCACTGGATTTTGATGTAAACTCCCAGTGTGACAAAGTCAGAAGGCTATGCTGTCAGGGCTCTCATGAGGCCCCTGGCCTGAAATATGAGGCAGGCACAGTTAAAGCATAATGCAGCCTGCTAGGAGCCATGGAGAAATCAGTTGCAGAACTGGGCCCAGGACCCTAGAAAGAGCTCTCTTCTCGTGCCTCCTTATGAGCCTTCTGTGCCTCAACAGATCTTTCAGTTAAAGCCTCAAAGAGCTTTCTTCTTCTGCCAAAAATTCTGAATTCTGAGTCTAGAAAATTGGCTATGATGGCCCATTTCTTCCTATGTGTATGTGGAGCCCCAGGTTCTGAGCTAAGATCTCTTGTGGGCTGGTCTGGCTGTGCTCCACCACATGCAAGGGGTCTCAGGGCCCCAGTGGAGATGCTGGGGGCACAGCCTGGGAGCCTGTGTGTACCTGTGTGTATAAATATGAATAAAAACACATAAATGTGAATAAAAACACATGTGTGTTTATAGGCTGCATGCATCCCTATATGTGGGCAGGTCTGTGTGTGCTTCACCCATGTGTGGGCATGTAAGCCGGAGTGTGCATGTGTGAGTGTTCCCTGGGCCCACATGTGAGTGCAGCTGTGCACACATACATGTGGGCCCAGGTGTTCATATATGACTGGGCACAGGTATGAATGAATGTACTCACGTGTGTACATGGGATGTGTGTGTGCACATTGTGTACATGAGTATAGGGTTTGTGTATGTCCAAGCATGTGTGTACATGGTGTGTGTGTCTGTGTGCATACATAAAGGTGTGTGTGCATACGCCTTTGTGAGGTCTGTCATTATATTAGCACACACATGAGCATGCTTGCTGTGCATGGTGCACAGACCCGTGTGTGCATACAGGCTGGGCACAAGGCTATGTGTGCCTACATGTGCCTGTGGGGCACGCATATATGTATGCACCCACCTTCTGGAAAAAAGCAGCTCAGAAAATGGGAATGGAGGGCATGAATTGCCAGAAGTGGCAGAGGTAGTTTATCAAAGAATAATACACGGCAATCCCTGTGGTCTGGACCTGTGACGGGTGACTGCACATTTGCAGAAAGGAGTTAACATGGCAGGCCAGTGAATGAGACCATCAAAAGATCTGCGTGCAAGGCCAGCCCCTACACAGGGCTTGGGAACTTGAATGTGATATATCCTTCCTAGACTGACGTAAAACTTGCCCTAAACAATAAGAGCCATGTTAGACTGTTTCCATAAACAATGTGGTGTATACTGAATACCTGGCTTCCTTTTGGGTGTCTGGGATTTTGGAACATGTTAGACACAGGGTGCCTATGTGACTGGTCCCCAGTAGACACCTTGGTCACTGAGTCTCCAATGAACGTCCCTGCTGGGTAACACTTCACATGTGCTGTCACAACTCAACGCTGGAGGAACTAAGAGCACCTGCGTGACTCAGGGAGAAAGGACACTCGAATGCTTGTTCCTAGTTTCTCTCAACATCACCCCGTGTGCCTTTTCCCTTGGCTGATTTTGGTTTGTAACATTTCACAGTAACAAATCTTAGCCATGCGCCCAGCTATATGCCAAGTCCTGGGAGTCATCCTAGCAGGTCACTGAATCCAAGAGCGATCTTGGGGACACACGAGTATGCTCTGTTGTGTATGTGCATATACAGGAAGAGCACATGTGCCTGTATGGGTACTTGGCCTTGTATGTGGTATGTGACTATGAATCCTGCATGGCTATGAGTAAGTCCATGTTCTCCTCTATGTAGATGCCCACTTGTATACACATACTCATGGACAGTGTGACTGCGCATGCACAGTGATGTGTATGTGCATACATGTGAACATATGGGATATGCATGTGTGCGTCTGTGTGTGTGTGCACCCATGGGTGTGCACAGAGGGCTTGTGTGTGGTAAGAAGCCATGCACAGGAGTGTGAATGTGCCCAAAGGTATATATGTACATGTGCCCTTACATGTACACACCTGCTGTGCTCTTTTTTGGACCCCCCCACTGCGTCTGGTACCAGAGAACAGACATCAGTACTATGTGGCTTTAGTGACTTCAACCATACATAAGTAACTGGGCCTCTGGGAAATGGCCCTGTGGTCTGTGGCCAGATCCAGGCATTGGGTCTAGGGGGAGGGTTTCTAGGATCAGCAGGGTATGCCTGGAGAGAGATAGCACATGAACTTGCCCCCACGTTTTATCACAGGGTCCTCTGTTGCAGTGAGGCAACCTTGGGCTAGCTCAATCCCTCTGAGTCTAGGCTTCCCCTTCTGAATTACTCCCAATATTCCTACCTTCAAGGGGCAGCCCAGGTGGAATGGCTGGCAGACTATGGGAACGCCAGCTCCCTTTACTCTTCCCACAAACACTTTGGCTTCAGTCAGGCCTGGCTTCAAATTCAGACTGAAGGGCCCCAGACAATATTATCATTTTCTGACCTCAGTCTCTGCATCTGGGAAAGTGAGGCCCCACTGTTCACTGCACAAGATGTAGGGCAGATCAAATAAGCTAATCTATCAGTGCTCACTATTCAGGGTTGATTTAGAATCTACATTTGATGTGCTCTTTGACCTACTAACCAGGTAATATTTGAATGATAGACAGTTTTTACTAGTCAATGACTTAGGTTCAAGTTTATGTAGTTCAAACATGAAGTAGCTTGCTACTTTGAGTGAGACTCCTGGTCTCATTGAGCCTCAATTTCCTCATCTATAAAACAGAGGTACATACGTGACAAAGGGCATCAAACATCCAGCACACAGATTTAAAGATCAGTCCTCTTCCTTCTATCTTGCTCTGTATCGTTAGATGGCTCAACTTCGAGTTTTACCCAGTTTGGCCACAGAGACCTCAATGTCAGGCTCTGCTTGGTGCCTCAGCCTGGCCAGGCAGGAGCAAAGGTGCCTGGATGTCCAATCCCACAGCGAGGAGCTCCTGTCCTCTAGTGGCCAACGGAGGAATACACAGCCTAATGCCCTTTTAATTGCAGCTCCAGGTCAGTCCAGTGGCCTCTCTCCTGAGGCAGGCTTGATTTAGGGCAACCTCTGCTCACTACCATACCATGATGGCTAAGGCCAGAGCAAGTCCCTATCACCCTAGGCTAACAAGGGGCTTCTTGATCACCCCACCAACACCTGCCAAGAAGAGCACTGCATAGCTCCTCAGAAAGCACTCAGGTTGAGGGAGGCGTGGTACGCATCTGTAATCCCAGTGACTCAGGGGGCAGAGGCAGGAGGATCATGGGTTCAAGGCCAGAGGCAACCTGCGTAACTCAGAGAGACCCTGTTTGAATTTAACAAGAAATAAAGTAGGCTGGTATGCAGCTCAGTGGCAGAGCACTTGCAAAGTATGTGCAAGGCTCTGGGTTCAGTCTCTCCATATGGAAAAAAAAAAAAAAAAAGGAAGAAGAAGAAAGCATTCACTTCAAATTTGAACTGGGACTATGTGCAAATTTCCTTAATTTCTCTCTTTGTTTCTTTCTCTTTCTCTCTTTCCTTTTTTGTTTTTTTAATTTATTTTTTATTTTTTTATTTATTTATGTTTTTGTGACAGGGTCTCACTGTGTAGCCTAGGCTGGCCTGGAACTCACTGTGTAGACCAGGCTGGCCTCAAAACTCACAGTGATCCTGCAATCCTGCTACCTTAGCCTCCCGAGTGCTGGGATTTACAGGTGTGCATCACCACATGCAGCATCCTTTAAAAAAAAAAAAAAAAAAAAGTTAGTGAGTTTATTAATTAGGGATAAGATTTAAGCATGGACAGTCAGAAAGAGAGAGAAAAGAGATGTTAAAGGGGAAATGAATGTGAGCAATGTACAATGAAATGCATCTATGTTGTTGTTGTTGTTGTTGTTGTTAGGTGCCGTCGAGTCGGTATCCGACTCATAGCAACCCTCATAGGGTTTTCAATGGCTGATTGTTTCGGGATTGCCTTGGGAATGGATTGCCAGGCCTTTCTCCCATTTTTGTGGTGCTGGGAATGGAACTCGGGTCCTCAGAGACTGCAGCTCAGCGCTCTACCAACTGAGCTAAATCCCAGCCCCGAAATGCATCTATAGAAATGTCATAATGAGACCCATCAAGTTGTACATTAAAAATTACCAATAAAAAAATTTTTGGCCGGGCGTAGTGGCACACACTTGTAATCCCAGCGGCTCAGGAGGCGGAGGCAGGAGGATCACAAATTCGAGACCACAGGCAGTCTGCGTAACTTAGCAAGACCCTGTCTCAAAAAGTAAAAAAAAAAAACATGGGCTGAGGGTACATCTCAGTGGTCCAGCACTTGCAAAGCATGCAGGCGTGAGACCCTGGGTTCAACCCCCAGCACCACAAAAAAAAGAAAAAAAAATTTTTAAAGAGATGTTTAAGAAAAGGAGTACACATCCAAGACATGAATATGGGTTTCTCAGGTGAGAGAAGAGCATTTGAGTAGCTTAGCAATAGTTATACATATGATCTTGTGACTTTTGAAGTTATATTGCTCAAAGGATGTAATTTACATCCCAGTTCAAAGTTTAAGCAAAACAATGAGTTGGTTTACCTATTCCTTCTATCTTAAAGAATTTCTTCTTTGGTAAATGAAATTGTAAGGTGATTTTATAAAGTACATTGTTCAGGTTTAGGGATGAGAGGAAAAGTGCCAATAAGATAGAAATGTAGGGTCAAAATAGGTCAAAAGAAGTTATATCATTTAGAGGATTTAAAAGATGAAGTAGAAATGTTTTGGTATACCTTAGATCTAAGGAACTTCTCTTTAGTAAAATGAGACTAGAAGATGGAGCAGGAGGTGCACTACATAGGTTTACAGAGAAGAAAAGTCACAAGAAGGTTGTCTAGGCATATGTTGACTGAAAACATGGCCCATAATCTTGTTTGTGAGATTCTCAAAGGACAGGATTACAAAGGAGAAAGTAAGATTAAACTCGAAGGTCATATATATTTTGACCCTAAGCATGGCTTACTATTCTTAACATATTTGTTTGAAATAGCTCTCAAAATAATGTCTCTATATAGGCAGTTTTTATAGCAGTTTTCTCGGTCATGTGCAAATTTCTACCTCATGATTAACAGCGGGACTATGAATTTACTCACCCAGCAAGTTCAGGCTCCTTCAAAAAGCAAAGCCGAGGTCTAGCCCACACATGCCAAGAACATGCCAAATACACACCAAAGGGAGGGGGCCTGTCCTGGGGCAGAAGAGGAAAGGGCCCCCCTGTTCCATCTGTGAGGCCTGACTTCCACACAGGGCTGGGCCCTTGACAATCCCAGGCTAAGCCTTTCCCTTCCCTAAAGCTCCATGTTCCCCTCCCACAGGATGTCCTTACCCAGGGTCTTTAATAGGAGGGCAGAGATTGGCCAGCCATCAGGAAGCTGTACACTCTCTCCTCTTGCCCTCAGACCTATCGTATTCCAAGTCTACCATGTCCTGAGAGGTTAAGAGACCAACTCTGTGACACAGTATTGGGGCAGGGCACAGCCAGGGCTCAAGAGAGTCTTCGGGGGCTTCCTGGCAAATGCAGTAACACATCAGCCTTCTTGACAGCCAGCCCCCCACCACTCCCAACACACTTACTTCCTGATTTTCAGGCCCTCTTCGTTGTCTGGGAGGAAAAACTCAAAAGATTTGTACGTCTTGACCATGTCCCGGCGATACTGGCCAACGTTGAATTCTGGGGGGAAGAGGAAGCTCAGCTTTCACAGAAGAGCAGCACCCCCAACACAAGCCCTGGACCCTTTCTCAGGTCCTGCCCATTACCCAGCCCTCTCTCTCCTCTTCCCCTCCCTCACCAACTCCCGGTGTCCCCATGGAGCCTCACCCCGAGTAGGCACACCAATCCAGTTTAGGTAGCGGGTCAGCTTCTTAGAAATATAGGTCTTGCCCCTGGCAGGCAGGCCCACCATGACAATGAGTGTCGGGCAGTTGGTCATGCAAACTATAAGGCAAGAAGCACACAGTGTCACGTGCTGGGTCCCCCTCCTGTGCCCCTCCCTCTCTGCTGGTGGTTTCTCGGCCTCAGGGCACAGAACTGGCACCGGTTGTACTTGCCTGGCCTCCTGGCCTCAGACAGCTCCCTGAGTACCCCCAGGCTCAGTCTCCAGCTGACATGTCTCCCTTCCCCAGGGCTGTCTGGGCTCTGGCTGATGCAGCGTGATTTTCCTGCCCCTTCTCATCCCAGTGGGCACCGGCAGATACACAGCTCAACCAGGCCTATGGAGGCTAAGCTCTGCTGCGGAGCTCCCCACTGCACGAGGACAGAGCTGAAACCCAGTGGGCCTCTCATCCACAGATCCACACCCTAATCTTTGAACATATTCCCCATCCCCATAGTCATTCCACACTCCCAGCACACACAGCCACTCCCTTGTGGGGAATTTCTTTTCATCGTCAAAGTCCTGCTCAAAAGATGCTTCCTTCAGTGAGTCCTTTCTCCAAGGTGCCTCCATGCCCACCTGGTATACCTCATCCTGAACCTGGTCACCTCACTGATGACTCTGGTCATCAGAGATTGGTCTCTCCAGACCAATCACTTAGAGCAGCCCTGCAATATCTGAGCCATTCAGGGGCCTGGGGCCTGACACAGTGTTGGTGGTCAGGAACTATGGGCAAGATTAAGGAGGCATCTACAAGTCCACCAGGGGCCACAAGGGCTGAGATCAGAGGCTCAGACCAGTGCCCACAAAGACAGGCCTTCTGATATCCTGCCTACCACCATCCCATGTGTCATCAGGTGTGCCAGCCAGAGAGGTTGCCAAGGCCAGAGGCAGGAAGGATAGCTCCCCCGAGCCTCACAGTTTAGAATAGATACCTATCTGTTGGCCTTGCATGACCCAGCTCAGCTTTCAATGCAGACCAATGGAGCCTCCCCTGAGAAAGCTCCCCTGAGGAAGCTCCCTCAGGGAGCTTCCTTTTCATCATCCTTAGGACCTGGGCCAGTAAAACCATCTCAGACAGAGATGAAAAGATGTGAGGAACTGGCACTGCCCTTCCTCTGTCCACTTGTTCCTGCAGATGCCTTCCCTTGGTAGCCCTCCTTAGACAGACTGCCAGGAACCCCTTCAAGGTGTTTCCCTCAGATTACAGAGGCCCCAGGGACAGCTCTGCCTGAGGGTCAGGAGTCAGAGAGGCCTGGGTTCCCATCTTGACTCTCACACTTTACTGGCAACTCTGAGCCTCGGTATCCTCACCTGTAAAATGGGATGACATCCTTAGCGAGGCCTAGCATACCCCTATGTAAAAGCCAGAGCACTTTCGGGGAGCTGGGCACTCTGCCTTGTCTTGACAGCACAGCAGGCTAAGGTTGCAGGCAGACCTTGGCTCTGACTGTACTTGGGAGACTTGGGGTGTGGAAGCAGCAGCCTGGTCCCAGGAAGGCCCTGCAGAGAAGCAAAGGCCCTGCTTTCCAGTGGGGGCTCCATTACTCCTGTGAGTGGCCTTTGCGTAAATATGACCCAAACCGTGAGCTCTGGGGAGAGGAGGAGGGAACCCCAGGGAACATGAGCTGACAGTGACCAAGAGAGAGGAAACTTGCAGAAAAACCTCAGCATTGGCTAAGGCGATAGGACAACAAGTTAGGCAAGACCCTGCATCCTCCGGTCAGCAATGGCTGGGGTCTGTGTGGTTTGCACAACTCCTGGCCTGGCTGGCCAGGGCTCTACGGCAATCCAGGGGCAGAGTGTCAGCCACTAACCCAGGGGACCCATCTGCCCCTGTCCCATCTGATGAGGCCACTCTCTCCCATTGCTCCCTCAGGGACAACTCCCACAGCCTCAGAATTGGGGTTCTGTACCCCACCTTCACACCTTTTATCTTCCCAGAGATGGCCCTGGCCTCCTCCCATGGTGGCAGCCTCTTCTCACAGCATTTGGTGACAGCATTCCCCCTCCCCTCCCAGCAATACACAAGGTGGGCAGTCAGGGCAGCAAATCAGGCCTGGGCACCAAACAAGGTAATAAATTAGCTATAACCTCTGCTCCTCAAGATAAGCTTCCAAGAAATGACCCAAAGAAAACCAAAGTTCAAGTATATTCATAGCAGCTCTGCTTACAACAGCAAAACATGGAGATAATTGTAGCAGTGGAGAAGTGATAAACAGAAGCACAACAATGAGGGAGTACACTATATCCTTGAAATGGCGAGAACGTGGCCCAAGGGAGATGGAGTGTGCAACTGCAGCTCTAAGCCCACAAGGGCCTCAACACAGAACAAACAGGACAGCAGAATATGCTGTAACACTGAGTACTTTCAGAAGGAAATCTGAAGCCATGTCGACTTAGCTTCTCTCTCTAGTCCCTTTCCTGTAAATGTGCTGAAGGACATAGGAGCCCAGAAGCCCAGAGGCCTGAGACATGATTGGCAACAGTGCCTGCCTACCTACTTCCTGGCACTCCCACTGAAGGGGCAGCCACAGGTCCCTGGAGTCGATTCCAGGATGGATTCCTGAATTGCATGTACTCCTAGCTCCTTGGGCCAAGTAGGGGAAGGAAGAGCTCTTTAAAAATAAAGCAACATGGCCTGGTTGTCCCATTTAGAGAGGACAGAAAGTCATCTTTTCTGTTGCCCTGTGTACACACTAGTCCTGTCCTCATACAGGAAGAATCTTGCCACCTTGCCAATTTTGGGCTGAGAAAAGCCATCAGAAAAAGTGTCTTTTCTGCCATGCTCCTAGGCAACACAGGACATACCTTAATCAATCATCCCCAGTGTTCTGAGGAGCTGGGGACTAGACAACAGAGAAAACCCACTGCGCATCATAGATTGTCAGTGGGCCGCTTCCTCCTCCTCACCAAGCCTTGTGATCAGGTCAACTTCCCCTGCCCCCAGATCTTTGGTGTCCTTGCAGTAGTCCAATCTCACCCCAAGTTCACTGGGCAAAAGGGAAAATGCTGCACAGGTGCAGGCAGTGGGAGCCAGAGGGGCTGTTCAGGGGGTTATTGCATTCACTCATTTCCTGCTTACTCACCCCTTGCTGTGAATTCTGGGACTCTGGGTTAGGGCTCCACTCTCCACACACACCTGCAAGCCTCATCCTTGGTCATCACATTGTCATCTCCACAGCCCAGTCTACTCTAACACCCCGAGGCTCTGCGATGGCACAAGACCCTGTGCTCAGGCCAAAGCCACATTTTAATCCCACACTTAGAACTTGGGCAAAACCAGGCCCTACCTCAGGAGCTGAGACCTGAGCAGGTCCCCTCCCCATTGAGCCTTGGCTCCCTTCTCACCCATAATGGGGGGTTGACAGGGACTAAAACTTCAATCCCCAACTCTGATGCAGTGAGGAAAAAAAAAAAAAGTGTGGCAATGAGGAAATTATCTGCTTTCACTTATTGAGTACCTTGATGACTGAGCCCATGGATGAAGAACCCAACGCCTAGAGGGTCAGCTCCTTGCCCAAGATCACAGAGTTGAGCCAGGATGTGGCTTGAGTGTTCCTGTCTCCAAAGTTCAGGTCCTCACTCCTTCCTCTTCATGTAACAACAGCAGCCACCCCCTAGTGAGGACCATAGCCCTAACACAGGCCGGCTAGAAGCACAAGAGGGAAGGGCTTCTGCTTCCATGCCTCCAGAAGAGTCTGACTGTGATGATGGCCCCTCAGGACTCAGAATGTGAATCCCAGACAGCCATGACTCTACCAGGACCTACAGTGTGGTCAGAGCCACCACATACCAGAAGTCAGTCTGTTTATGATCCATGGCCACCCCTACCAGGACTCAGTGGGATCAGAGATACACAGCCACCTCTCCCTACGAGAGGTCAAAGCCATGACCTCGGGATGGTCTGGCAGAACAAGCACACAGCTCTCACTCCCTCCCTTATCACACACTGCAGAGGTCAGGAATGCAGGGAGAAGACCCTGACACATCACGTAATCCCATAATCTCCATTTACATATCTGTACCGCCAGTTGGACTAGATGTTCTCTGAAGTCTTTGCAAAGTTGCAAATTATTACAATGTTTCAGTTACTCCTAAAACAAATCTTTCTTTTCCCTGGTAATAAAATTGCATGCTCATTTAAAGACAAGCAGAAAGTCAAAAGAAGTGAATTAAACATCCAGGATCTCAGGATGAGTCACTTAGCAATTGCAAAAATTGTAGCATATCTCCTAGGTATGCTTTCCTCTTCCAGTTTTACCATTCAGGAACCCCCACGGATACCTACATGTCCATGGACTAAAAAATGGGTCCATACAGCATGGTGTTCTCATTGGCTCTATCCTGACAACTGCAATTCCCTAAAGTTCCCCCAAAACTTAGTTTTAAGGCCAAGGGTCACCCATGCACCTGCTGAAGGACTAGTTCTGGGATCAGAGAAGCCAAGCCATTGGCTTAAGGATACTCACCTCAACCGCCAACCAGACCACCAGCCCCCTTCTGGCCACAAGTGAGGTAAGAATGGGACCATGCTTATAGAGTCTTTCTCTAGCTTCTGACACTGAGAACAGTACAGCCAAGGGACCAGTGTGCATCCCCGAGGTGATGGTGGAGAGATGGCTCCACACACCTGTTCTCACTCTCTGATCTGTCATGTTTATCTTCTGCCCACCCCTGTCACCGCTGCCTCACCTGTCCCTAGCCCCCACCTGCCCTAGACTCCTCCCACCAGTCACAATGGCCTCACCTGTCCCCGGTTCCCCACCTGTCCCCTCGCTCCCTCTCCACATGACACCCCCACTCAAGCCATCTATCTACCCATCCCACGGACCCCGTCTTCTCTCTCCCCGCGGACCCCGTCTCACCACCACGCTGGCAGGCGTGGAGAGCTGGCCGCCCATTGCTGTATGGCATCCAGATCTTCTTCAGGGGGTTCTGGGTCAGTTCCCGTGGGGACGCCATCCCCAAACCGGGATGAGGGATGAGTCGGAATGCGCCGCTTCCTACCCAACAGCCGGGCCACCCCGGGCCACCCGATGTCCTGCCCCTCGGGCCCCGCCCCTCCTCTATCCGTGACAACCCTTGTCCATTTTACCGTAGGCCCACCCACAATGGTTAGGCTCCACCCCAATTGAGGAGGGCCCGGCCTCTGACTGCACAGTCCCAACATGCCTACTGCCTTTTTTGGGACCAAGCGCGCCCCGTCCGTCAGGCTAGGACCCAGAGTGCGCATGCTCAACTCTAACGTGCTCAAGGCCCGGATTATTCAGGCCCCGCCCCGGATGCGCAAACCCATCCCATTCAACTGGTTTGTGTGGATTTGCATAGGCCCTGCCCAGATTGCTGCAGCCCCACCTCCAAAGCACCCGAGACTTCCACTCCCTGGGGAGCGTGACCCCAGAGTCCCCAGGAGGGAAGGGTTTGCGTGCAGTGGGGCGGGACCTGTGTGACCCATTGGGCCAGATTAGTCGAGACCAGCGTCCCTGCTCCTGCATGGCTATAGTCTCTGGCCTGCTGTCCTGGTGGTCAACCTGAGCTGCCCTTTCCTAGCTCTCCTCTGGGGCCGCCTCATCTCCTTGGAGCCCCAGGACTCTGCCCCGGCCCACTGGAAGGACCTACTCAACCACGAAGGAAAAACTCCCTCATGTCATGGGGATGCAGGGCAAATCTCAAAATCAGACATGTTTTTTGGCATTGGCTGCTGGGGAGCTTGCACTAAGTCCTTGCCCACCTGGAGCAAAAGTGAGCGATCTTATGACCAACTGGAGGAATTTCAGTTGTGTGCCTCCGGCACCCGGGTACAATTAAAGTTTGAATAATGAGTTTATGCTTTTTGTAGGCTTTCTTTTTCTTTTTTTAATGGGAGGTTGAATCCAGGGCCTTGCACATATTTTGCAAGTGCTCTAGCACTGGGTTGCACCCCTAGCCCCTTTAAATTTTTTTTTTTTTTTATCTTGAGACAGGGTCTCACTGAATTATGCAGGCTGCCTTTAGCCTCCAACTAGAGATTCTCCTGCTTCCATCTCCCGAACTGCTGGGATTACAAACACCTGGTGAGTTTATGCATTTTTCAAAAGGAACCTCTGTCTCTTCATCAGGAAAATGGGAGTGCAGCCTTCATCAACCTTAAAAAATTGTTACAGATGAAATGTGTTGATCTCTGAGAAATCTGTTCTAAAACATAGTTGTTCTCATTCATTATATTTTTCCTCTCTTCCCTGTCTTGGGAAATGCCCACAGGCAAGGAGCAAGGGAGAGATCCAGAAGTTCAGGAGCCCCTGAGTTCACTCTGTTATGTTTGACCCCCGCCACACACTCCAACAAGCTCCCACCCCTGTCTGCCCAGCCCCCACCTCTTCAAACTTTATGCTACAGCCATCATCAACAAGGCTTGATCCTGGATCACACTGCCCTCTAGCGATGTCCTCCATCACATCCCTGGCAGGGTCCCTGCATCCTCACGTTCTCTCTGTCCAATGTGTGCCCAGCCAGGAGCCAGGGGCGTGGATAACAAAGCTGACATCATTTGCAGTAGGCCCAGCACTCCCTCCCATGTCCTTCTTGCCACACCTCTGCCTTTGGTTCAGCCCTTCAAGTCATGACCCAGCTTTTCCAAGCTGGCAAGGACCCTTAAGATGGCTTTGACACACATGCCTTGCCCACTTCACAGGAAATGAATGTTCAGAAGGTCCAAATGCTGGAAGCCCACCTGAACCCTCCCTGAAACGAACTCTAGCTACCTATGCTGGGGAATGCTCTGCCTCAGGCATGATCTACCATTTCCTCCTTCCTTCTCCTGTTGCAGTAGCTGCCCTCCACCCCCAGTAGGGAGGTGACGGGTAGACACTGCAGCAGCTATGAACGTACCCACAGGTGGCTCCTAATGAGCACTTCTCATCGCTCCTTGTGACCACTCACTTGCTCCTTCTCCAAAGCCACTCATTCTGTTCCTGACACACCAACCCTCCTGTTTGTCTCTTAGCCTCTGCCAAGGCCTTCTTGGGACCACGCTGACCTTAGAAACCTCATTGTCACACACTCACACCATGCCCAACCCCCAGCACTCATTGCAGAAGCTGATGTCCATAGGCACCCAACACCTCATCAGGTCTGCCCAGTCTCTTCCTCAGCATTCCTGGGTATTAGTCAAGAGCTGGGAGTCAGGGGTAGCCAGGGCAGGGCAGGGCAGGGCAGGGGACCAGTGCAATCTCCACACCCAGACAGTCTGAGCCTGGTTCCCAGGACATGATGCAACTCTGTACCTCCCACTCTTCTCTAGCTGACCCTGGGTTGACCCAGACACACCCTCCCAAGTCCATATAGCCAGCTGGGAGGTCATATAGGTCAATATTGGGAGCCTAGGGGCCCTCCCCAAAACCAGGTCTACATCTGCTCTAAGGATGTTCCCCAACTCCTCATTTCTTAGAAAATTTAGAATCCAAATGGGGAGAAGGATCCAAGATCACAGAGCCAGCCCATAGTGCAGGAAGGACTCAGTTCAACTCCCAGCTATCAAAACCTCCCCTCCCACACTTTGCACTCTTGCCTTACTTCTCACTTCCACATCCAGCTCTTGCTTGTTCCCTCCATGAAATGTGCTCCCGGCTTTCTGGTCCCCAGCATCAGTAGATGTGCAGTAGAATAACTAGCCTTTGTGGCTTTTCCCCACTCAGGGCATCACAGGGTGCCCCAACTATCCTGTCCCAGGCACAGGAAGTATCCTGGGATATCCATGCACACTCATGTGTGATCCTGTCTAGCTCAACCTCTCCCCACCATGAACCTGGCTGGCCTGACCCTGGTTGGCTTCCAATGTGCCCTCTTCAGTGACCACTGGGCCTCCTCCCAGTGTTGCAGGCTAGAAGCCAGGGGTAATTGAAGTCCTCAATTCTCAGTTCTCAAGATTCAAACTCTTCCCTGTCGGTGTCTGCAGCTCAGACCTGGCAGAACCAATCTGCCCTGGGTGCCTCAATGCATGCAACACAAACCCATCCGGCAATGCACACAAACTTGCAAGCATACACACCAGATGCACGTGCAGGAGCACACATACTAACAAGCCTTGCACCCAGACACGTGCACAGAGCCAGGCAGACTGTAGCAGGGCCTGCTGTTCTCCGCTTCCTCCCTTCCTTGTTATTTCCCCACCCAAGGTGATGAGGTGATGCTGCTATTGCTGGGGTGGGGGAGTTCCCAGGGACTCCAGCTTCCTCTGTCCATTTCCAGGAAGGATTATCTTCAGTGTCTCCCTGGGCCTAGATCTCACAGATTATGAGGTTCCAACTTGGGGGTATAGAGCCATGTGGGAAGCGGCCTGTGAACCCTGATCTGTCCTCTGATTCCAACCTGGCACAGGGCACATAGTAGGTGCTCAAAGTGACTCAGAGGAAAACAGGGCACAGAGAAAGAGTTCAGAGAAGCTCCCAAGCAGGAGAGAGTACACAGGAGGCACTTGGAGAAGCTCAGGACCACCACACAACTCACAGAAGGTACCCTAGAACACCAGTTTAAGCGGACCTTGGTGGAGCAAGTAGGAGGTTCACAAGTTTGAGGCCAGAGGCCGCCTGTATAACAGTGTCTCAAGATATAACTTAGTGTCTCAAGACAGTATAACACTGTCTCAAGATAAAAAGTTTAAAGAGGGCTAGGGGTGCAGCCCAGTGGTAGAGCACTTGCAAATGTGTGCAAGGCCCTGAGTTCAGCCTCACAGTATCACACACACACACACACACACACACACACACACACGCATGCACGCACACGGAAAGAATAAAAGGAAGGAAGAAATACCCTTCTAAGAGCCAAGGTTATCAAAAACTTCCCAAACGAGCCTCCAGACCTCCCCAAACTGGGTGACCCTTTAGGGGGGACCTAGGCAAACATGACTTCTTGGAGGCCAGCACAGGACAGCCTGGAAAGGCCTCAAGCAGCTCCAGCTGGCCCTCCCTCCCCCTGGGCTGGAGGAACACACTATTTATAGTTCCCCTTTGGTCTGGCCCCCTCTCTCCTGCAAAGCAACAATGTTCCCCACCCCTCCAGGCCACTGACAGACTGATGCCTCCTCATAGCACTCCTATCCAGGAATAGATCCCCAAAACTCTCACACCTCCTCCAGCAACACCTTCACTTTGCCCAGGTCTCTTCCCAATCCTCACCCTCCCCATGCTCCCCAGTGCCTACCCTGCCCGCCGATCTCTGGCCCCGGGTCCGTCAGAGAGCTGCCTCCTAAAGTGCCTCTGTCCATCCTGCCACTGAACTGGGCAGGGCCACGGCCCCCTGAGGCTCAGCAAGGGTAGGATAACCCCGCCCTCCAGCAGGCTCAGAGGAGAGCGGCCCGCCTCCCCAGCGGCCCTAGGCCCGCCCCTCAGGGCTGTTTTCCACTGTGAGGTTAATGGGCCCCCATCCAGGCAAGCAGCGGCACTGTGGCCAATATTGCCTCTCTTCAGTCAGGGCTTGGCCAGGGTCTGCCCTTGTCTCCAGCCAGAGTTGTCTACACTGCCTGAAGCAAATCAAAGGCAGGTTTGACGGCACATCCAGGTCAGTCCTAGCTCCAGCCCAGCAATGAGGTGGGGGGTGGGAAACAGGCAAAGCCAACTGCATCTAAAGTAAGGGACAGGTCAGTTAAAAGAGGCTGGGAGGGAGGGTGAACAGGAGACCAGAGAAGCCAGGTGTGACTCAGCCCTCATGTGTCACTGCCTTGGGTGCACATGACTGGGTGATTCTCGTCCTCTTATCCTACAGTCACTTGACATTTATTGAGCGCCTCCTACAGTGGCAACTTTCATGTACACTGTGTCACTCGATGCTACAAGATGCTTAGTGGCATCATTCTGCTTTACAGATGAGGAAACTGAGGCTTAGAAAGGTGCTCAGAACAATTCAGTGAGGAAAAAGGTAGAGTTGGGTTGGAGCCCCAGTGACCTGAACCTGGCCCCCCAACAAGCAGTGGGTGTCCAAGGACCAAGGCTGTGTTGCAGGAATGCAGGCAGGACAGGGCCTGGCTGTGTGTTGTGCATGGTTCGTTCAGGTTTGGGGAACAAGTACCCTCTTCTTCCAGCCTCCTCAGATGCCTCCACCCCTTGCTCACACACATTGGCAGCTGTTGGAGACTTGTAACAGGTAGCACCTAGGAATTCAGCCACATGCACCCACAAGGCAACACTGCCACAGCTGATTTCCCATATATAGTCCTCTGTGTCTGGACGTGCCCCTGACAGCCCCATCCATCTGGGATAGGATAGGTGCTGCCTCATAGAGCACAGAACAGGTATGTGACCCTCAGCCAGCACTTCCCTGTGTGGTGGCCTGTGGGAGGGCCCCAGACCTGTGGGCCTTAGATGGACCTGTCTCCAATGCAGTGTTGAGTTCCTGTGGGGAGGCTTCTCAACATAACATGATAGTGACTGCATGTGGTAGTGTCCAGATGCTCTGGGACTGTGGGGCACCCAGACATGGCAGAATTCCACATGGCAATGCCCTTATATGGAACTATCCAAGCTGTCCAGACATACTGCCAGCCTGTGAAGTGCACAGGCCTGGCAAGACTCCATATGGCAGCGACCTGATGCAGCAATGTCCAACCTGCCCAGGCACTGACTCTGGGGACACTCAGATATGATATGGCAGTAGCCCAAAATGGTGGCACCCAGGTGTGCTCCGCCCAGATGCACCATCCAGCTCAGTTGTCATTCTTCAGGTCTTCCCATCCAGGGTCACCCCATCATTATCAACCCCTCTTTCAGACTTAGCGGTGACCAACATTGGCCAGGATGCGGGCGTTGATGGCAGCCCACTCCCTGGCAGCCCTGATTCGGGCCTGCTCCAGTAAGATCTGAAGGAGGCCCAGGGGGACATCCAGTGACACGGTAATGCGTGAGCCAAGGTAGGGGGCATGGCTGTTGTAGCTCCAGTCAGCCGAGGAGCCTGTGGTGGTAGCTGAGGGGCTCTCTGAGGCCACAGGGCAGGAAGTAGTCTGGGAACAGTTCTGAGGGAGGAGCTGGAGAGCTGAGATAGGAGTTGCTGGGACAGCCAGGGCCCTGCCCAGCAGTAGGATCATCAGCACTAGCAGAGCCCACTGGGTCATTGGGTGGTCAGGCTGTGAGGAGAAAACAGGCTCAGGGCAGGGGCTCTGCTCAACCATGGGTCATGAGCAGAGACAGATAGCAAGAGCAGAGAGAAAGAGTCAGAGGCAGAGAGAGATCAAAGAGGCCAAGCTAGGGGCAGAGAGCGACCAATAGAGACAGAGGAGAAGCAGCAAAAAAAAAAAAAAAAAAAGCCAGAGAAAATCAAGACAGATAGACAAAGGGCCCAGACAGACAGAAAGATGGAAAAAGAGAATGAGAAAGTTGGGGGGGAGACAGTGAGAGAGAGAGAGGGAGACAGACAGACAGACACAAAGAAACCCAGAGACAGGAGAGGGATAGGAGGGGAGAGGGAGAAGGAGGAGGAGAGGCAGATGCATGAGATGGAGGCAGAGCAAAATAGGGAGAGACAAGAAAAAGATGAGGCAGACATGGCCAGAAACCATCCTGGAGGCAGCATGGTGGAAATAAGGCTTCTGAGACAGAGAAGAACCCAGAGGGACAAAAAGGGGACAGGTTGTGAGCAAGGGGACTTGCAGCTGATCCAAGAAGAACAAGAATGGGAGCCCTTGAAGTAGAGCAGCCAGAGACCCCAGAGCCTCCGAGGTCCAGAGATCTCCATCCATTAACCCAAACTCCAGGTCCACCCAACCCCCAAGACCCATGCCCATCCCAACCCAATACCAGTCCTACCACTGCCACTTCCTCCGAGGGAGAGATTGGGGCTAGTGGGGCTGCTGAGGCTGGGGCAGGCGATGCTGTCCTGTGGTCTGACACTGCTCCACCTCAGGACCCATTTATCTTCCCTCGTCCCTTGGGGTGGGAGCTGGGGCATGTTTTCCTGGCATGAGGCAGTCCCCAACCTATGACTCATGCCTTCCTGGGGAACAGCGAGGGCACTTCTTTAGCCCTCACTCTACCTAGTCCTTTCTGGGGACAAGTTGGGGACTGAGAACATAGGACAATGGCCAGGGCTGGGCAGCAAAACTATGTACCCTTGTAGGTAAAATAACACGCTCCCCCACCAAATCTGCTTCCCAACACCCCACCTCCCCAAACAGTCACAACAAGGGCCTTTTAAAACAGCAGCTTTAATGCCCCCCAGAATCAGCACCATGGCATAACAGGCTTGGGGCAAAGGGCAGGTCACACACCAGTCACATCTGCTCACTGCCCACAGCCACCCTCCACAGTGAGTCAACTGCCAGGGAGGCAGGAGCCACAATGGAGGTTTGTCCACAAGGGGGAAGGCAAGCCCCACGGGACCAAGTCACTGAAATAGCAGATACATACATGCATGCTCACATGCACGCAGGCCTCTAGCACCATGGGGAGGACGGCAGGGCTCTGCTGAGCCCCAACTCCTCCAGGGGACACTGAACGTCAGCTCATCATCTGGGCCTCAGCTCTGGGCAGCACCTGGATGGGGCAGGTCAGAAACTATCTTCAGTCCTCTGACCTTCTTACCAAATACCTATGGCCGCAGAGAAGCATGGTAAAACACCTATAGCAAGGGAGGAGCGGAAGCCACCTCAAGGAGTAGGACTTTAACTCAGAGAGAGGACCCACACTTGGGGCTCCATGGCTGGGAATCTGACCAAGTTCTTTGATCCATCTGTCCCAGGTCCCATAGTCTGAGGGAGCTTCTTACCCAGGACCTGGACCCAAGGTCTCTTCACCCAGGACCTGATCCAGGTGGGCCCAATGCCCTGTCCCCTGCTGAGGGGTGACTGGACCCCTACCTGTTCTCTGACTCTGGATCACCCGGGGCAGGCAGCGGCGCTCACAGGCCTCTCGGGTCCCAAAACGGTTGGCATTCCCTCCACAGCCACCATAGACAAAAGGGTGACAGGCAGTGCCACCTGTCACAGCCCGATGGTACCAGCGGAGGGTGTAGGCAGTACAGGAGCCCTCGTCCAGTGGCAGGGAGCAGGGGTCTGGGGTCAATGGGGGTCAGGTCAGCAGGATGGTGGGAATCAGAGAAGGGCAGGGGTCAGTGAAAAGTCAGCAGGGATTGGCTCTGTCGGCCCCAACCCGAAGTACTTTGGGTTCGTCCTCACCATCACCATCTGAGGGAGCCTCGGGGTCCTGGTATTCCTCCACGGAATACTCAGAGTAGTCAAAGAACTCGTCATCTTCGGGCGGCATCTGGCCTGCAGGCAGGGTGGATATGTTGTGAGGGACGACTGCTGGCCCTGGGGTGGTGTGAGCAGCACTGACTCCCCCCAGTGCACACAAGTGTCTGTGCGCATGCTGCACGTGCGGATCCTATGAACACAGTGTGGAGCCTGCATCCATGAGCACCCAGGCATATGTCCATGCCCACCCGTACACATGACACAGGCCCCGTCACCCTCACCTTCCTCTTCTATGTGAGAGACCCGGAGCACAGGCACTGGATGGGGTTGAGGGCCTGCAGTGTCTGCAGCATAACTGGGGAGGGGTCCTGGAGAGAAAAGCAGTCGATGACACCTGGGGTTACCATGAGTAATCACCCCAGCCGTGCCCCTGCTGGGAGGACCCACGTAACCAGCAGGGCAGGACCTAGGGTGAAGGAAGGCATAGGCAGAGAAAACTACTCACGTGATCCAGATGCGATAAACTGGCCTTGGCAGGCTAGAAGGGGCAAAGAAGGGCAGAGAGAGACAATGAGGGAGAGAGCAAGAGACAGACAGAAAGATGGGAGGGTGGAGAGAGACAGACAGATGGAGACACACACAGCGCAGGCGGGTGGGATATACAGAAAGTGCAGGAGAGACAGTGATAGGCAGAAACAGCTAGAAGACAGAGCAGGCAGGAGATGGAGGACGCAGGAGAGGAAGAAAGGCAGAGGAGAAGCAACATCCAGAGGGGGAAAGCTGGGAGCAAGTGGGCCAAGGGCAAGAGACGAGAGTCAGGAACAGGTAGGCACATGGCAAGAAAGCAGTTGCAAATAAGATGAGAAGAGACAGAGTATGGTTATGATGTCCCCCACCTGTGCCAGGCCCAGTAGGAACGACTCTGCTCCCCCCTCCACCCTCCCAAACAGCCTCTCTGGACTTCTAGAATATTCCATGGCCACCCACATCTGCCTGTGCCTCTCCCTCCACAGAAGAAAGTTCTACCAGCATGTCTGTCCTGTGATGTGTCTTTCCGCATCCCCATCCACCTACACATATCTCCTTGACCCTTGCCCCCCACAAGTTGTGGGGACCTGCCATCCCCTGTCTCAGGGTGCTGGGATAGAGAGAGGATGGGGGAAAAAAAAAAGAGAGAGAGAGGATGGGGCCCAGGAGGCTCCTGGCGAGGCCCACTCACCGCAGTGCTGACTCATCTCCTGACGCACAAAGCCCCGAATGTCATCCTCCTGGGAACACAAGACCACAAAGACCATGAAAAACCCATGAATCACGGGAGTGACACAGGGCCCATAACGCAGGGATGAAGGGGAGCTGCATCGAGTCGGGAGTTCAGGGGGTCAGGGCACTGGGTGCAGGGCCAGGGCCCCACCCACCCAGGCCCACGCTCACCGTCAATGCGGCTTCTCCCTTCTCGCCACGGGGGCCAACAGACCCTGGTCGGCCCTATAGGCAACAGATGGGACCAGGCTATGACCTCAGGTCTTGGGGACACCAGCGATCACCCCAACTCTGATCCCAAACCCAGGAATCCCCACTTACCTGCTCCCCTCTCTCACCAGGGGTCCCAGGGGCCCCAGGAGCCCCCACCACACTCTCTCCAGGGGGACCTCGCTCACCCTGCCAAACACAAGGACCAAGGGAGGAGGCTGATAAGACAGACAACTTGGGGGTCATAGCTTCAGAGGTTGGGGGATGGGTTACACGTTCATAAGTGAGAGACAGGAAACATATGGAAAGCTGGGGTACACCTTAGCCTCAGAGTCCTTGCCTAAGGGAGGAAGGAAGGAAGGAAGGGAGGGAGGGAGGAAGGAAGGAAAAGAAAGAAAAAAGGAAAAAAGAAAGAAAGAGAGAAAGAGAGAAAGAGAGAGAGAGAGAGAGAAAGAGAGAAAGAGAGAAAGAGAGAAAGAAAGAGAGAAAGAAAGAAAGAAAGAAAGAAAGAGGAGGCTCAGGGGTCAGGAGTCAGAGCAGGAGACCTACCTTTTGGCCCTGAAGTCCTTCAGGGCCTTTGGGGCCAACACTACCAGGTGGCCCTGGGGGACCACTAGGACCATCATTGCCTCTGGGACCTGGGGAGCCCCCTATTCCTGGGGACCCCTGGGGAGAGATCATACAGAGTCAGTGATCAAAGCCTCCAAAGATGAACCCCCTCCCTAAGGGCATGCCTCTCTCAATTCACACAACCTTGACCTCAACTTACCCGCTCCCCTTTCTCTCCCTGTTCACCCTTGGGTCCCGACTGCCCATCAAAGCCTCGGTCACCCTGGGAAGAGAAGAAGTGTGATAAACACTCTGCTCTGACCTCCCTCAGCCCCTGCACACCCCTGAACTCTCAGAAGCCCCCTGGACTGATGTCCACAATCTATGACCTGAGTATCTGTGACTCTACCCGCCATGATCCCCATGACACCAACTCCTCTGCAACCCCCTCCCTGATGCACATGACCCCCTGCCCCACCTTTCATCCTAACTCTCCACTATGACCCTTACCTTCCCTGAATCTTGAGACTAGCCCCACGCCATTCCCTAAGGTCCCAATCCTCCACAACTTCCCTTGACCCTAAACTTTCATGACCCTATTGTGACCTTTCCTGCCCTATCCTGATCCCCATCATGTATACTGCCAAGAGACTCTGTACCTTGGGACCAATAAGGCCCTCCTTGCCAGGGGCTCCAGCCTGACCCGGCACACCGGGCTCCCCCTGGAGAAAAGAAAACATAAGCACAGCCCTGGCCCACGCGCCTGCTCCTCATTCTGGGTATACCCCACACTTACAATCTCTCCTTTCCGTCCTGTCAGGCCAGGGCGGCCTGGGAAACCAGCTTCTCCCTGTAGACAACAGGTGGAGGAGTCAGCCTGGGGCCCCAGGCCCCAGCGCCCCTGCCTCCCCCGTTCACTCTGTACCTTGTCTCCCTTCTCTCCATCGAGGCCACAGGCTCCCTTCAGCCCTCGTTCACCCTGAGGGAGAAAATCAGGTGAGAAGCAACTTCCAAACACCTCCCTCTGTGAGCCTTGACCCAGCAACCAACTGTCCCAACTGGCTTCAGACATGCCAACCTCTATCCTAACACCCCACATTCATCCCTCAGTATCCCAACGTCTGGCCCCACATCCTTTGCCCTGAAATGTCAGACCTTCCTGAGCAGAAAAATCAACCAACCAACCAACCAACCAAATAGTCCCCTTCCTACCTTGAGGCCCCGGGGACCCATGAAGCCAACATCTCCTTTTTCTCCTCGGAAACCAGGGGCTCCATCTCTTCCTGGGGCTCCCTGGGGAGGAAAGACGTCAACACGGGATCTAGGGAGGTCAGTAAGGGACCAAAGAGAATTACCCTGGATTGCATGCAGGGAACATCATGCGGTGACAATCACAATTGGAGACCAGAGGCATGGGAAGGGTGAGGTTTGCTATGGGGCTATGATCACCATGGGCAGGGGTCCCCATCATAGGGGGTTTCTGTGGAGGTGGAGGCCTCTGGGCAACAGGAAGACACCATGAGACATTGGGTCACTATAAGGTCAAAGGATACATGGGTGGGACCATCATGGAGTTCCTGTGAGGACAGGGGGTCCCTGTGGAGACAGGGGCACCTTACCGGGTCACCAGGGATTCCTGCAGCACCAGGCTCACCCTGTGGGAAACACAGTTTGGGAGGAGCCCTTTAATGTGACGGTACCCCACACTGCCTATTGTGCACATGTACCCACTTGGCAACCTTATGGCCAGGGCCCAGTCTGCACACAGATCCTGTGTGAACACACACGTGGCCAGCAGCGAGGGAACACTCCAGCACTCAAGGCACACCCTGGGACAGGCGCGTGTGACACATGGCTAGGCCCGGGGTGAGGCTTGCCTTGGGTCCTATGAGTCCACGAGCTCCTGCTGACCCTGCGGAGCCCTTGTCACCAGAATCTCCCTTGTTGCCCTGTGGGAATGATGGGGAAAGTCAGGGCCAGAGCAGGGTGGAGGCTGGGAACACAACCTGAATCAGTCAGTCAGGGCTGGTTCCTCAGTGTTGCTCCCATTGAGGGCCCCATTCTTCAAGCCAATATCATGGCAGGGTACAGGTGGGGCTATGGTCCACAGAGCAGCTCATTCTTGCCCCAGCAGACTCAGGCTCTTGCTCCCCCACTTATCCTGGGCCCCTAACCCCACCTGGAATAACCCCAACACCCAAGGAGCCCTCCTCCTGTCCCCACAGGCCCCTCATAGAGCTGCAGTCCCTCACCCCAAGGCCCCGAGGCCCCACTAGAGTCTCTATCCCCTCAGCCACCCCTCAGAGACTAAGGCCTAAAGAAGCCCTCCTTTCTGGTCCCCAGAAAATCCCCTCCTACCCTCCCTGACCCTCTCTGGAACCTCCATAGCCTGCAGAACCCCATAGAGAGGGTCACCCTCTTCCCTGTACCTTGTCTCCAGGGATCCCACTGTCTCCCCGAGGTCCTTTGTCACCATCTATACCCCGAGGCCCTCGTTCACCCTGGATCAGGGATTGGAAGGCAGGGTCAGGAGCTGGAGGCCTGGGCTACCCCCACAGGACCCTCTCTCCTACCCAAGCCCATTCTACACATGACCCACTCACAATGTCGCCTTTGGCACCTTGTGGCCCCGGAGGCCCTACAATCACAGCTGAGTCACCCTGAGGGGCAGGGAGCAGTCAGAGGTGTTGCAAGCAGCCATGTTCCCTGCTCCCGCCCCCCCCCCCCCCCAGTGCCCACACTCACCTTGTCTCCCTTTGGCCCTGCGGTTCCAGCATCACCCTATTGGGTGGAAGAGGGTGAGTGCCACCTGAGCTGGAGTGCCACTAGTTCTGAATTATAAGATCCATTCTCATCCCCACTCATCCCGGAGCCTTTTCCCCTACATTCTTACCTTCTCCCCTCGGTCCCCCCGGCTGCCCGGGGGCCCCTGTGAGAAAGAAGATGAATGTGAGCTATTGGAATTTGGAGGGACTAGTGAGTAGCCAGTTCAGAGGCAGGAGAGGACAGAGAGGGACAGAGAGGACCAGGGCAGGTAAGGAAAACCACAGGGTGGGGCAGACTGCAGAGAGTATCCAAGGGCATAGAGGGGATAGGCAGGGGACTGAAGTCATATCACTGGCACTTTCCCCAAGGAGACCTACCATGAGTCCTCGGGGGCCTTCCTGGCCAGGGTGGCCATCTTCACCCTAGATGGTGATATGGGATTCACAGACTCAGTGGTTGGAAATCTGAATAAATGATGAAGGGAGCAGTGATGGGGGTCCCTGGCAGGGCCCTGGCTTACAGAAGCCATACATACCCGGGTTCCTGGCTCCCCACGCTCGCCTCGGGGTCCAGGCAGCCCTGCTCCTGGGTCTCCCTAGAGATGGACAGGACACAGGGGATACATCAGGGCATTCAGGGAGGGATAGAGGGTCATGGGAGGTCAGTGGAGGTAGGGGGGTGAGGGTCCCAAGAGAAAGCCAGTAGCATCCATCTACCTTGTCTCCTTTGAGTCCAGATGCCCCAGGCACTCCCTGTGGGTCAGAGTGAGGTGAGTGGCCCTTGAAGCCCACAAACATCTAGCCCACAATGTGACCTAACCCCCGTCATAAGTCCTCACACTGACAGACTCATGGTATACTGGGACACTTCTACTCACCGCTAATCCTGGAGGTCCAGGTGGCCCTAATGGGCCTGGGGCCCCTTCTCTCCCTGGGAGACCTGCCAGACCCTACAGGAAAATGGGGCAAGAGAGGCAGAGAGTGACTTGGGCGCCCTCCTTCTCTTCTTCATCTCAAGGCTGGGTGCCCTCAAGGCAGGGCCAGGGACCCCTCCTCCTCACCAGCCACCAGATTCAGGTTTTGAAGTCACCAAGTCCCCACATGTTGTTCCCAGCTCTCTCACCCGCTCTCCACTAGGGCCCGGCTGGCCCATCTCCCCTCGAGGACCTGTCTGACCAGGGAACCCGACGACACCAGCAGCACCAGGGGGGCCAGGGGGACCCAGATCTCCCTGAAGTAGAAAAGGGACAAGTGGTCAGGTCATAGCAGGACTCTATCCCAGTACTAGCCCCAGAACTCCCTTTTCCTCCCACTTCCAGAGGTCGCTATCACCCACACTGGTGATGAGGCATCGACTTACCTTCACACCTGGAGGACCAGTTGGCCCAGGGGGGCCTGGGACTCCAACTCCTGGCTCACCCTGTGAGGGAAGGAGGGGTTACATCAGGCTCAGGAAGTCTCAAGACCATGACCTCCAGCAGGGACCCCTCCAGGTAAATGTACCTTGTGACCTTTGAGTCCTGGAGCCCCTTTATGGCCCTAAAAAAATAACAAGCAAGCATTTTAGAGGATAGGAACATGAACACTAAGCTCAGACATGACTCAAAAATATTCCCAGGGGATCTCAGATGTGATCATGAACCCATGGGAACTCAGACATGGGACCCAGGATTGATGCATCGGAGCTCAGAAATGACCATGGACTCCTGAGGGCACACGCTCAGGAAAGCTCTGATGTGACCACAGATGTGTGGGACTTCAGGGTTGACTACAGGCATCCAGAGCTCACACATGGGTGTAGACACGTGGGACCACAGATGTGGGGCTCAAATAGGAAGTCCTCTATGTCTGCTCCCAGGGAACTTAGATGTGACCACAGACTGAGACAGGGCCAAGAGACAGGAAAATTACAAACACATGATAAAGCAGAGGCCTTCAAGAACTCAGCTGCGTCCCAAGACCTGGAGATCAGACAGGAGCACACGTGCGTGGGCTCAGACCCAGTGAGAAACAGAAGGCCAAGGATGGGGCACACTGCACCCCAGCTGGGACTCCAGAACCCTAAAGTGTGGAAGCCAGTGGTGGGTGGCTCCTGTGTGCTCCAAGGAGAAGGCTCCTGGATGCTAGAAAATGTGGCCAGACCCAGGGGTTCAGACATGCACAGGCCCAAGAATAGTCTCTTATGTTCATGGTCACACTCCTCAGGCCAAGCTTGGACCTGCCCAGACCCCAGACTCACGTCTTCCCCCGGGTCTCCAGGCTCCCCTGCACGGCCAGCTTCACCCTGCACAGAAGGGGTGCTGAGGGGTTCTGGCCTCCCAGCCTTACCCGTCTCTGCCCACCATTCACGCCTGAGGGCCAAGCCCACTCACCTTTTCGCCCCGTGGCCCTGGCAGACCTCGGTCTCCTTTGGCCCCCTACAGACACAAGCATTAGGGGGCAACACAGTGCCAGTTATAGACAGATGAGGCTCACGGCTGTAATGTGAGGGTCAGGAGAATGGGTGAACCATGGGTCAAAAGATGCTGCCATCAGCGGGGCCACACTCACCGGCTCACCCAGCAGGTCTCCAGCAGGGACTCCCGGAGCTCCCTGATGAGGAAGAGGGGTCGTGGGATTCCATGGTCCCTACCCCTGGGCCCTCCTCCCGGGGCCTCCTGCACACTCACCTTCTCTCCCTTGGCTCCAGGGTGCCCAACCACCGCCTGTGGGGAACCCCAAGTAAGTGGCCAAGCTGACCTCCTCCCACTCCCACCCCACCATTTCAGATGGGAGGAGGAAACAGATGCTTGGGGGTGACACAGAGGGGGCAGTTAGTGCAGAGGGTGGAGGTTAGAGTCAAAGGTCACCTGTCCAGGGGCCCCTATGGGTCCAGGTTCTCCTTTAGGTCCGACAGGGCCGGGTGCACCTGGTAAGCCCTGTGGCAGAGGAGCATGCGGAACTCAGTCTTCCCACCACCCTGTCCCAGCTCCCCCTCCTCATGTCCAGGCACACAGCTGGGTGCAGGGCCCCATAAGAGGCCCAGCCACATTGCTCCCAGCACACATACTGGCACACCAGGGCCTCCTCTGTCTCCATCCTTTCCTCTGGCACCATCACGACCTGGAGCTCCCGGCTTCCCTGTCTCCCCCTGGCGGGAAGGAGCTCAGTCAGAGACCTGCCCTCTGACTCTTAACCCCTGGAGTCCAGCCCCAGACCTCCAGGACTTACCACTTGTCCTGGCAAACCAGGTGACCCCTGAGGACCCTGATGGGAAACAGATATTAGGGTGACACAGGGCAAGGGACAAAGGACATGGGAGATCATGGGATCTGGGGACTAGGAACATGGTGTCCCTACAGGGGCCACAGCAATTCACTCACCACAAGGCCTGAAGGGCCAGGGGGGCCAGGAAGTCCCACAGCTCCAGTAGGTCCAGGTGGGCCCTGGAGGAAGAAAAAATTCAGGGCAGTACCAACCCCACCCATCTTCCTGTGACTCTATCCCATGAGCTGGGGCACTTACCCGTCCTGGCGGTCCTGTCTCTCCAGGCTCCCCCTGCAAAGGACCCAGAAACCTGGTGCTCAGTCCCATTGCAGGGAATGACATCCCAGGAGACTGGCAGATGTTATCCTGGGTGTGGACATGGCTGGAAGGCATTCCTCCTCCTCTATCCACAGAACCCCACAAGCCTATACTCACCTTCAGGCCAGAAGGTCCCTGGGGTCCTGCAGGGCCAGCAAGACCCTAGAGAAAAGTGTCAGGGCAGGAAACAGGTGTCAGTATTACCTGTCTGGGCTCAGAGAGTCACATTAACAAGGCTTGGCTCATCAGTGGTGACTGATGCCCATCCCATCCCTCCTGTACCCCCACCAGGAAGTGCTCCCCCAGTCACTTACCGGGGCACCAGGTGGTCCAGGGTCTCCATGGACTCCCTGTTGGGGAAAGTCTGATGAAGGAGGCCACCCTCATCACCCCAGGGAAACTAAGCGGTACTATAAATCAGGGATGGGCATAGGATAGGCACAGGAGAGAAGGCTTTTGTGTACTCACTGCTGGGCCAGGAGTCCCCCTTGGACCTTGCAGACCCTGCATAAAGAAGAGACTGATAAGTCTTGATCTGGGCCTCAATACCCTCTGGGGGCCTTTTCTTAGGGGGCCCACTTCCTACCTTCCCAGGCACAGATCATCAGGTACCCATGGACTGCCCACCACAGATAGCATATGTGGGCCTACGCACACACACACACACACACACACACACACACACACAAAGGCCTCTTGGACATTGTACACCTGTGTCCACACCTGTGAATGAAGGCACAGCCCTCTACCCCCTAAGTAACACATACATAGAACAGAGGTCCAAGAGCCTGGTAAGCTGCTCCTATTGCCACTCACCGGCTTTCCTTCAGGCCCAGCCACTCCACGCTCTCCTGGCAGACCCTGCAGAGAACATGTCTAAGGCTACCCTGCCCTTATGCCCCAACACCAGCTTCTCCCCCACCCATAATCCCCCTAGATAGTTGCAAGGAGGACATGGATGGTCCCAGGCAAAGCCAACTCCCGCTCTACACATAGGACAACAAATATAAGAGCCATATTCTTGCACATATGTGGCTGGTAGGTTAAGGACTCACCAGGCTGCCATCATGACCTCTTTGTCCAGGCTCTCCCTGGTCTCCTTTGATGCCTGGGATACCCTGAAAGCAGAGAGCCCTTAGCCCCTAGTCCCTGCTATGTGCTGTGTACCTATGCACACTACCCCTGATATACACCACAGAGGAGGGGAAAACATGGTGGGTAGGAGGCCTCACCCTTTCTCCTTTGGGGCCAGGGCCACCATCACTGCCTGGCTCCCCCTGTAGAAACAAGATCACAAGTTAGGCTCTTGCGCCATGGCAGGGGGTAGCCCCCAGGCTGAACCCGCACTGACCTTAGCACCTTTGAGTCCAGGGGGACCTTGTTCAGGACCTGGCTTATCCATGGCCACCTACAAGCACAAGATCACAGGGACAGTTGAGGCATGGAGGCATGGAGAGGTCATCACAGGTCACAGACCACAGGTTATGGGTTTTGAGACACCACATGGAATTTTTGAGGCCCACACTAAAGGTGGTTACTTGGTCACCAGTCACAGAATTGGGGTGATCACCTTGGGGCCAGGAGGGCCAGGGGGTCCAGGGAGGCCAGGAAGGCCGTCTTTCCCCTGCAAAAAGAATAAGATGGGTTAGCTGTACCAGCATAGCCCCCAGGCAGTGCCCACCTTACAGAGCCCCACCCAGCTCACCTGTTCTCCACGGTCTCCTTTTTCTCCTCGTTCTCCCTGACATGTGAAGAGTGGGGTGAGGGCTACATCCATGGGGATTCCAAACCCTCCTGCCCACTTCCCTGGCCCTCCCAACCAGCACCTAGGCTCACCCTCTCTCCTGGCCTTCCTGCCTCCCCTACTTCCCCAGCCCGGCCTGGGAGCCCAGGAATTCCAGGCTTTCCTGGCTCCCCGGCAAGGCCAGGAGGTCCCGGGGGGCCCCTCTCTCCAAGGGCCAGGCCAGGAGGCCCCTGAGTGCCGGGGTCTCCACGATCTCCTTTCAGCCCTCGTTCTCCAGGAAAGCCAGTGGAGCCCTGGGAGAGCAGAAGAAAGCAAGCTGGCGACTGGATGACTGTGCCTTCTAAGGGCACTGCTGAGCAGCCCCCATTCACTCACCTCCTTGCCTGGGGGCCCCCGCTCGCCTGGGTCCCCCTTGGGGCCACGCCTCCGTTCAGGCACAGGCAGGAAGCTGCCAGAGCTCTCATCCCAGGTCTCCACGATCTCCCTCAGGGCAGATGCCTGAAGCATAGCAAGGGGACAGGGGAGCAGGGCCTATAACAGCCACCTCTCACCCCCGGGACCCTGTAGGCACTGCTAGCACCATGGGACCCCCACCTGCACCCACCCCAGTCTCTACATTACCTACCTTAATGCCAATAGTTTCCAGTAACCGCTCCGCATTCTGGGGACATAAAGATGGTGATGAGTTGCCCATGAAAGAGAAGCCCCTACCTCCTGCCCTCCGCTGGCTCCAGAAAGAGCCTCCATATCCTCCTGCCCAGGCCTCTATACCCCTCTGTTGAGGCCTGGTATGAGGTCATTCGGGGCCTCTCCTGACCATGTCCCCAATTGACCAGGTTCCCTTGAGTGTAGGCTACAGGAATCCCAATGGGGCAGGGGACCAAGCACAGAGGACAGAACCTATAGCACCTCATGGCAAGGGGAAAGGGACGGAGAGAGGTGGCCCCTGTGGGCACTCAAATGGCTCACCGATACACTCCCAGGTTCTCCTCTCAGGCCACGCTCTCCAGGGAGGCCCTGGGGAGATCAAGAGACAGGCTGCTAGGACCTACCTTGTGGGATGTGTGTGCATAGATGGGTGTTATGGCTATCAATGCAGGTGAAAGAAGCAGAGGCCTCACCTGTTCCCCTTTGGATCCAGTCTCCCCACGGTCACCCTGAGAAAAAAGAATGATCAGGTGGGAAAAATATCTCCCAACCCTGATCAGTGCCTCAACACACACCCCGTAGCCAACCTACACACTCACCTTGGGACCCACACTTCCTGGGACACCAGGAAAACCCTGAGACGTGATAGAATACAAAGGGGTTATATAGGACCATGGCATCCCAGGAGGGCAGCCCAGGAAACAATCACCTCTGTCATTCCCAAGTCCCAGCACCACCTTTGACACTCACCTGGCCAGGAGGGCCAACCTGCCCTGGGAGACCTGGAGGGCCCTGAAGTCCAGGGCTGCCAGGAGCTCCACGTTCACCCTTGGGGCCATCGTGACCCTGCAGAGGATGCAGCCAGCATCAAGACCCTGAGGCCCCAGGAAAGAGTGGAACCTTATCTCACAGGGTCGGGATCAGGGGACAGAGAAAACTCCAGCACTCACTTCTCTCCCAGGGGCGCCTGAATCTCCCTTTTCCCCCTAAGGAAGACAAAGACTTTTTAGATATGGCCCCATCTGAGACCAGAGCAGACCCCAGGGGAGGGGTGAGCTTTACCTTCCTCCCATCTTCTCCAGGGTCTCCAGGTTCTCCCTGTGGACAGAGGACCCACATCAGCCCAAACAATGAGGAGTGTATGGCTGAGAGAGGCTATCCCAGCAGATTTTGGATGACTGTGATTGAGCATATGCACCTGTAGCCTCACGGCTCTGCATGTCTTTGAGGGTGGCCTGTGCTCATCTTCATGAGCTGCCGCATGTCTACCCGTGTGACTACACGGATCAGCTCACCTCTGCATGTGCCCGCACATTTCCTGCCTTTGGCTCTCTACATGTGACTCCACATCCATGCATCTCTGGGGTGGTGAGTGTCCGAAGTCCTGGGAGTGTCTGTATCCACCTGTCTTAGCCCTCTGTGTGTTCTAAAAGGTGACTTATGGGTCTCAGTCCACCTGCACATCTTGGCCTATGCCTGATTATGGACTTGGGCTTACATATGTATCCCAGCATCCCAGGGTCTGAACCATGTCTCAGCATCAGTCTTCAAGTCTTGTGTGTATTTCAATGTGTATGGCCATCCATAAGTGGGTGACTGTGAATGAAAATGTATCTGGCAGTACATCTCCAAAATTGTCCCACAGCAGAGTCAGGGATGTGTGTCTTGCAGTCCTGGGTCTGTGTAGCATATACCTGAATCTGAGCGGACATGTCTGTATGTCAAACAGCCCCACAAGTCACTGAATATGGCTTTGTGCCAGCATGTCTACAACTCTCGACCTGTGTCTGTGCCTCTTTGCCTGAGTCTGTGGTTGTGGTTACCTTAAGTGTGTGTCAGCCCATCAAGGCACAAGATGTCACAACCACCTAAGTCACTACCTGTCTGCGAGGCCGCCTGTGTGAGCGTCACATGCGTCTGCATGTCTGGGCTAGCTTGGCAGGTGTTGGCACATGTCTACATGGGTTAGCATGTGTGCCTCGTGTGTCATCTATGTGTCTGGGCTGCACGCATGTGCTGGGATTTCTGAGCAGGTCCTGCTGTCGCTGCCTTGGACACACTCACATTTTTCCCGTTCAGGCCAGGTTTGCCATCCTCGCCTGCCTTTCCCTGTGGGAACAGATCATCATCAGTCAGTTGTCAGAGCTCAGGGGAGGGCAGGAAGGGGCTGAAAGGATAGCATGAAAGCCTGGACTCACCGGTGCTCCAGGTGGGCCAGAGGGACCAGGGGGACCGTATTCTCCTCGCAGGCCTGGAAGCCCCTGGGAAAAGTCTTTGCTGGGATTGAAAGGCCCTCTGAGATATCCCTCGGGACACACCCCATAGACTGGGAGGACTCCACAAAGATCCTCCTCCAGTGTAGACTCCCAGGATTGGGAGGTCCCACTGAGATCCCGAGGTACAGACTTGGTGATTTTGAGAGGCCCCTGCTAAGACTCCCAAGAGAAGAACCCCCAGAATGTGAGAGGCCGATTAAGGTGCTCAGGGCAAAGAATGTCAGAAAGGGGGACTCTACTAAAACCTGTTGGCCAGGGACTAAAACCCTGCCAAAGATAGGGCAGGACTACCTGCCCCTGTTCTCATTGCTGCTGTGACAAATGACCTGGCTGGGCTTATGTGGGACCATTGAGCCACCATTTGCCCCAGCATCTCCCCTCACTTACGTCTCTTCCTGGGTCCCCGGCTTTGCCTACAGCTCCCTGAGGAGAGAGACTCAAAGTCAGGCTCATGGGGAGAAGGGATTAGCTCCTGTGAACCCAAGCCCTCATGCCAGTGGCACACCCTACCCAGGAAGTGTTCTGGGAGAAGTCACAGATAACACATCCTGCCCCGGAGCTCAAGGTCAAGACCAAACAGATGAGGCTGGGGTCTCATGCCCTCTTGTGAAGTGGTATGGGAAGGGCACAACCAGAAGAGACAATAGTGACTCACAGGCAGCCCAGGGGGGCCAGGAGATCCTGGCTTCCCATCCAGCCCACTCCGGCCATCCAGCCCAGGGGGGCCCCGGTCACCCTGAGGAAAACAGATTGGTAAGAGGCCTTGAAGGCCAAGATGGATCTCAGAGCCAGACACACCTCCCAATTCTGCCCCTTCTCACTTTGTCTCCTGCTAGGCCTCGGACGCCTGGGTCTCCCTGGAAGGAACAAAGTCAGATAAGAGGCGAAGGCAAGATGGGGACTTAGACTGACTGATCAAAGCACAGCACTCACCTGCGGGCCTGGGGGTCCTCGAAGCCCATCATTGCCCTGAGGACAGAGAGAAGAAGAATCAGAGCAGGCTTATCTAGGCCCGTACCCCACAGGATCAGTCACACTCACCCTCTCCCCAGAGGCTCCAGGGGGGCCAGGGTCACCCTTGGGTCCTCGAGGACCCTCCTGTCCACGGTCCCCAGGCTCTCCCTGTGGTAGAGACAGACTTGCTAAGGGAATGGCCCTTTTGCCACCAGGCAGGCCTGAGCCAGGGCTTGTTGTGAGGGGCTCTGTGATACTTCCTAGACTCAGTCTCCCTTCACCCACAGACCCCAGTACCTTCTCTCTGGGTCCAAGTCCTGCATCTACCTGTGGGGGAATGGCCAGTGAAAAGAACACTTCAATGAGGGGAACTGGGTTGGTGAGGGGAGATGGAGTCAGTGAGGTGCCACGAGAATTGATGGATGTGTCAGGGGACATGAAGGAAGAGGAAGGGGTGAGAGGGCACAGTGTAAAGTCAACAGGGGCAGGTGAGGGAGGTGACAGAGGACCACACCCAGCTCAACACTTACCAGTCTTCCAGGGAACCCTGGGGGACCCTGAGAAAAGGAAATTATTATAGTCAACCCAAGTCCTAAAGTCCCAGGGCATAGTCTGGGTTTCCCCTGGCTCCACTCTACTCCCAAATTCCCTTCAGCACTTCAATGGCAACTCTTAGAAGGCAGGCCAAGCCTGGCGGTGACCATCAGTGTTCCCCACTGTGACCTCCAGACCCCTCATGTGAACACTGACCACTAGCAACAGCATCAGGGAAATCTCCACCCCACCCGAGCCCAGGGCTGGCTCCACTCACTGGCTCCCCACGGTCACCCTTGGGTCCAGATGGTCCAGGGCTTCCCTGTGGAAAGAAGAAAGTCAGAGTCAATGAAGAGAGTGAGCAGTTTTGGGGTAATTTGGAAGCACCAGGAGGACTCATGAGGTGCCAGTGGTGGGATCTGATAAAAGGGTCAAAGGAAGTGAGGATTGAGAGAAATAGCAATGGAGGTTACGTGGCAGGACCAGAGGGGAGGAATTGGATTGTTTCAGGGATCAGGTTGTGGTCAGAGGTTGGGACTCACATTTTGTCCATCCTCTCCAGGATCTCCCTGGTCTCCCTTCTCACCCACAGGCCCCCGGGCTCCAGGTGGGCCCTAAGAAGACAGCTGGCCTGAGACAGATGCTCCCAGAATTTTGCAGCTTCCCCCATGGTCCCCTGTGCAGTGCCAGGTTTCACAGCACCCTGAATTCCAGGCCACAGTTTCCCATCATCTCACATCTCCATGCAGGGTCTCTAATCCCCCCTCACCCCCCCAGGGCTTCTCTTACCTTCATGCCTTAGCTTCTCCCATCAGACCCCTCACTTGTCCCTGCCAAGACTCACCCGAAGGCCACGCTCGCCTGCTTTTCCAGGCAAACCTGGGTCACCCTATTGATGAAGAGAAAAGCCACATTGTCCAGGTGAATTAGGATCTAACTAATGCAGGGAGTAGAGGCACGGAGGGCCTGGGCACCAGCTGGCCAGGAGGCAGTGGATAGACTACATGACCTGGTGGGGCCCCCAGACCCTTGGGATATAATTCAAGGGTAAAGGATCAGAAACCACAGGGGGAGGAGTCTCACCGGGGGACCCTCTTCACCTTTCTCTCCAACTTCACCCTGTGAGACATGAAAGTCAGCTCTGGTCCCAAGACCCCCAGTGATGTTGCAATACCCCCACTTCCCTATTCCCCCCAACTCCCCCAACTCCAGCCTCTTACATCCCGTCCTCGGGGGCCAACAGGTCCTGAGGGGCCAGGCCGCCCAGGGTCTCCCTTCTCTCCAGGAGGCCCAGAGTCACCCTATGTGGGAGACAAGAGTCAGAAGATGCAAAATGCATGCAACAGGTAGCCTCTGGTGACCCCAGAAACCGTGAGGTCACCCAAAGTCACAGATACTCACGGGGGGTCCTGCTCTGCCAGTGAGGCCAATGGGACCCTGAGGAGGTAGGAAAGGGGACAGGATTTAGTCAGGGCTCCCAGGCACAACCTCTTCTCCCATACACATCCATCCCTGTATTTATTTACCCGGTTTCCAGGGTCTCCTTTGGGCCCAGGGTCTCCAGGAAGAGCCAACCCAGGTGGGCCCTATGGATAGAAGGATCAGAAGTCAATAGGCCCCAACCTTCACTGCCGCAGCCCTAAACGCCCTCCCTTCACTCACCTGTTCCCCTTTGATTCCAGCAGCTCCTCTGGGCCCAGTAGGCCCCACATCTCCCTGAAGGTGACAAAGACCATCAGTGCTGGTCTCAGGCTCCAGGTACCCCACAACCCAGCAGCCATGCTATAACATTTGTGACCTCCGGGTAGGTCCAGACACAGGCCCTATGTTCTTGACCTCAACTCTGTAACAATCTTCCTTCCCCTTACCAGACGTACCTTTTCTCCTTTGGCTCCGGCACCAGCAGGACCCTAAAAGCAAACAGGAAAGGCACAGCTTGGCCTAAGTGGGGATTGTAGGACCAAAGTCTTCATTGGGATGGGGGGTTTACAGAACTGCAAGTCACAGATCCCAGTCTCTACCCAGAGGTCACAGGGTCACCACTGAGAGCAGAATATGGGTTACACAAAATGGGCTAACACAAAGCTTGTGACAATTATGGTGATTATGGGGTTAGAGGATCACAGCCAGGGGTCAGGAGGCAGAGCTCTGAGCCTCCCCAGGGTCACAGCCCTGGTAGTAGCTTACAGGTCACTCCTCCAGGACTGTGCTGGGTTCAGGGGCCCATCCTTCCCTCACTCACCACCCCTGCAGGGTCCCCAGGCCGTCCAGGCTCTCCCTGTGTAGAGAGAATAGGGTCAGGGACAAGTCAGAGGCCCACCTAGGAACCCAAAGTCCCAGTGTCCCACCTGTCACACCCCTCCTGCCAGGCAGTATGGCCCCTAGCCCATGACCCACCTTCTCTCCTCGGCGGCCAGGGGGTCCTGGTGGCCCCTGTATGTGGAGAAAGTACAAGGTCAGGAGGGAAGCAGGAGGAAACAGATGCAGGAAGCCCCCACTCTCGACCCCAGGCACAGACTCACCTCAGGACCCTCAGCTCCAGGATGTCCCGCAATCCCAGGCAGCCCCTGGGGAAGATGAACAGAAGGGCTGCTCCAGGTGGGCCGGGGGCAGGGGGATGAGGGACAAACAGGTGATAGAGGTTGGGGATGGAGGGTGGAGAGGAGTCAAGGAGGATTTGTATTTAGTTCTGCAGGAGTTAAACTCAGCAGGACAGAAACCAGATCAGTAAACATAGCGGTCCATTCAGCCAAGTCAGAATGTTAAAAGCTGGGTCCCAGGGGTTGAGGGCTGGAGCCTGCATCAGCAGGGATCAAGAGTCATGTGAGGACAGGTGGGGGTGAGGGGCAACAGGGGTCAAGGGTAAGAAGTCACAACCAGGAAGGGGCACAGAGCCACAGGTCAGCTGGCACTGGTATTGAGGTCAGTGGGTTTACCTGGGGTCCCACTGGACCAGCGGATCCCCGTTCACCCTGATGGAACAGAAGATGTCAGAGCTGAGTCTAACCCCATATCCTCCTAGGCCTCCCAGGCCACACTTACTTTTTCTCCAGTTTCACCTGGGGCCCCTGTCAGCCCCTGGTCACCCTAAGGAAAGAAGAGATTAGAGAGGGGCTTTGACCAGTGAACCAGTGTCTCAAACTCCAACACTCACCACTCAACTCCAAGACTCACCAGTCTCTGACCAGGACAGGCCCTTATCTCCTACCCTTCCAGCCTCCCTCATACCATGAGGCCCCAGAGCATCACCTCTTACAGCTGACCTAAATGGTACTCACTTTGGGGCCAGTGACTCCAGGAGGTCCCCGCAGGCCCTGGAGGAGATGAATTTGAGAGTTTAGAGATTTAGTTTGGGGCACAAGGGTGGAATAGGGGTTTATGCTTGAGGGTAGGGGCTGGAGCTACACCCGACACATTCAGAACCTGTGGCCCCTAACTCACCGGCTCACCCGGGGTCCCAGGTTGTCCTGGGAGGCCTGGGGCTCCATCCTCACAGTCACCCTGAAGGAGAAGTGCACAGTAAGAAGACCTGGGGAGGTCTTGCCCCCCAGCACCCAGCCTTTTGCCCCAGAACTGAGACACAGAAGGATCAGGTTTCCCACCTTCTCTCCTTTCTCCCCAGAGGGGCCAACTGGGCCTTGGGGTCCAGGGCTTCCAGGAAGACCCTAGGAGGAAGCAAATGAACATGTAATCCAAGCACTATGAAGCCCAGCACCCAACCATGACCCCCAGCAGAGCCCTCAGCCCTGAGCAGGTTCCCTAGCAGAGCCTCAGGGACCCCTCACCGGCAGCCCAGGATCTCCAAGTACAGTGCCACCAATACCTGGTCCAGGGGGACCCTGGGAAAGAACAGAAGGTCAGAGGATGGCCAAGGGAATCAGACTCCAAAGCTACCCTCAGCATTCCTTGTCCCTCACTTACCCGTTCGCCACGATCACCTTTATCACCCTGGAAGACAGATTGTGATCCCATGACTCTGGACCATACCTCCCTCCCCAAGATACCAGGATGGATGAGGGTCATGGGGTCAAACTGGATCATAGGCCTCATGGAGGACCCAGAGAGTCAAAGCACAGCTGGGGTTCAAAAGAGCAAAGCAACCAGTAGGTGTTGTGTGGGTTCCAATAGGGTCCCCAGGTCTCTGAATCACAGGAAGGTCATAAGACCATATGGGGGTCCTGCTGTCACCTTCACAGCTGGTCCAGGAAGCCCTGGAGGGCCAGGGGGTCCTGGGTCTCCCAAAGGGCCATGAGGTCCAGGGGGGCCCTGATAGAGGAAACAAAACATGAGGTGCAAAGCACAAACCTCACTCTCACCCTCATTGTTCCTCTTACCACACACCATTTCCCTCCGCATATCCTGGGACTTACTGAAGGTCCAGGGTCCCCTTTCTTCCCAGGAAGACCTGGTCCTTCGCCTCCAATGACTTGCCCAGGCTCCCCCTGCAGGTGCAGAGAGCAGTGGCCAGGATTCAGGGTTAGGGAGCCTTGAGGTGCAAGAAGCCCCTAGAGGTGCCCCAGCTATTCCTTATCACACTTCATGCTCTACACAGGGCCTAGCCTGGGGCCACCTTCTTATCCCTGGGATATCCTGGCCCCCCCTTTCCCCTTCACTTACCGGCTCCCCTTTTGGGCCTCGAGGCCCTCGCTCTCCCTGAAGACAAAGCAGAATGGAGGGTAGTGCTTAGGCTCAGGTGAGTCTCAAGGTGATCCCCACAGGCCAACACCACCCTCCACCCCTCTCTCTGGGGAGAGAACCCTGGGACAGCGCTGGGAAAGCAAAAGGAGGGCACTTACAGGTTCCCCACGAGGGCCAGGCCACCCTGGGGAGCCCTGTAAATGGAGGCCAGAGTCAGAACAGTCAGTACCACCCCACCCACCTAAGCAACTGACCCACATGCCTAGCAAGGCCTGCTCACCTTCTCACCAGGAATCCCAGGGGTTCCAGGGGTCCCGGGGAGACCAGGGCTACCTGGAGGCCCTTCCACTCCAGGGAAGCCCTAAGGAGGCAAAGAGGTCAGAGCGGGAAGGGACCATCCCTCAGCACCCTGGTTTACTGGACGAGCCCCACCCCACCGACTGGGGCTCCTACCCCACAGGCATCCAAGTGTCCTCAGGGGTGGACAGAGAAGTGGCCTTTCCAAGCTGAATAGAGCCCAGGCCCAGGCCCAAGGCAGTGATGAGGCAAGGGGCCTTCCCTTCCTCTGGGACCTCAAATGGCCACCCAGGCTCTCAGAGGATCTCAAAGCCCCTCTAGCCCTCCATTCTGAGCCTCCCACAGGTCTCTCCAGTGGTTCATAATCTCCACTCAGGCTATGGGAACAGCCTGTGGTTCTGACTCTGCTTCTTCCTTCTTCCTCCTAACTCCCTGAGAATACCAGCAGGAGCACCCACGGGGCAACCTGATGCCCTCCTAACTCACCCTCTCGCCCTTTGCAACAGTCTGTCCAGGGGCTCCTTGGGGGCCGGGAGCACCAACCTTGCCCTGAGAGAGGAGAGCGGGTAAGCAAGCAGTAGACCAGTCAGGGCGGGGACAGGTGCAGGGAGGTACTCACCGGAAGGCCAGGGGGGCCAGGAGGCCCAGCTTTTCCTTTCAGGCCCTGGGAAGGGTAATCAGTGAGTCCTGTGCTGCAAGCCACCCCCACCCCACTGACACCCAGCCCATTCTCCATGCCCCCAGGGTTGCTCACCGTAACTCCAGGTTCCCCCTTCTGGCCCTGGGGAAAGACATGTCAGATGAGGGTCAGCGTGGCTAGCCCCAGTGCGGCCTTCGCCCACTCATTCAACCCTGGAAACTTACCTTTGGACAGTACACGGAGCAAGGCTCTGGCTGTGGGTGTGGACACAGGGGCTCTTTGAGGCCACAAAGTTTTCAAAACCTACAAGTCCCCTCCTCTCCACCACCAGCCCCCCAGGGGCCTCATCCAAACCTGAATGGCCACAGCTGTCTGGCACAGGGCTACTGTGAGATCACTAACTGCCCGATCCAGACTTGGGCCATCATCCATGGCAAAGAAGTTCTGGAAAGAGTCCATGCTTGGCACCAAGCGACGTAGCTGCTCTGGGTCAGCTCCCATGAAGCCCAGCATCATCACCTGGAGCCCTAAGGAGGGGTCAAACAACTACATGACAACCCCACTCAGGTCACTCCTATTCCCAGGCCCCATCCCCATCAGCCCTACTCCTCACCAGCAGCCTGGGCATCACGGATAGGGCCAAATATGTCACCTCTCAATGGCTCATCCACTAGCAGAACCATCACCCCTGGCACTTGCTGACGGCGCCCAGGAGCATCAGGCGCCAACAAGTATCTGTGAGCTGTGACCACGGCTGTGCCTGAGAGGAAAGAAATGTCATCACGCCAGACACCAAGCTCCTGATGGGGAAGTCCCATGAGGCCACACCAACTCAGTCCTTACCTGGGTTGTTTCCACTTGGGTCCACATAGGGGATGTCACGGACCTTCTGCAAGATGCTGCCAAGGTCATGGGAACTATTCAGTGGGAAGAGCGGGGAAGGCCGGTGACTGTAGGAGAGCAGGCCAACCTGGGGTGGAGGAGACAAGAGCCTGGAGGGGATGACAGAGAGGGATGGGGGTGCACAGAGCCTGGGGGGTATAACTAAAACTGAACTGCTTATTCGGATAGGGAGAACTGGGAGGAAGCCTAAGCCTATGGAGGGGTAGAAAGAGGATGACAAGTGTGGAGCCTGGTGCAAGAAGAGGCACAGAGAGGTAGGACCTGGCTGCCTCTACGGTCAAACCTGGGCAGCCTGTGGCCCAAGAGGCCCAAGTGCAGACACCAGCCGCTCTAGGACCCGCCTCCCAGTCTCTGCACGGTGAGCATTGTCTCGAGTGGCATGCAACAGGAACACCACGTCCACCAAGCCATGGGGACACGCTGCAGGAAGGAGCCATGTTACTGATGTAATCAGCCCATCCAACGGCCTCCCTACACCTCTACCACTGCACCCTCCGTACTTGGGCTTTGTGTGACAGAGGCTTCAGGACCCCGTAAGCTCCTCTGGACAGGTGCCACGGAGAAGATATAGGAGACACCAGGCTGTAGGCCTGTCACCCGGTGGGAGCTTGAGGTCCCTGGAAGTGTCTGTTGAGCTCCAGGCACTTCTGTAGAGGAGAACTTGGTTAAAAAGGAGGTCTTCCATGGAACCCCAATTGCCAACCCACCCCAACCCTCGCCTCCACCTCACCCTGGCCAGTGCCTCTCAGTGGATGCCAGGATAGGAGGTAGCTGGATGCCCCAGGCACTGGGGTCCAGGCCAGAGTCACTGAGTTGATGGAGGTGTCCAGCACTCGCAGTTCAGTGGTTGGGACATGAGGCAACTCTGAAAGAGGAATTAAAGATCAGGGATCAGAAGCTGTGTCTTGAGAACCAGAGGAGAGAGATCTGAGATCCTGGAGCAGGCTTGTTTCAGTGAAGCATCATGAGAGGTCATGCTGGGGTCACCCCAGGGTCATGGGGGTGAGGTGAGCTACAAGACTCACTTAGAGTCTGGGCTACAGGCAATCAGGGTGGGCCACTACTGGAGGGAACTGCACACCAAGGTTGGGTGGGCCCTCAGCACTCACCAGTGTGGGCAGTCACCTCCTTGGGGGGTCCTTCTCCAGCCGGCCCCAGGACACTCAGCCATACGTGGTACAGGGTTGCTGGCTCCAGGCCATCCAGGAGGTAGCTGCTGGACTCAGGTCCCAGCACCCTGGACTGTTCCTGGCCACCTGGGCACCAGGTATGAGAGTAGGGGCCAAGGGCTTGTGAGAGGATGCTACCTACCAGCATTAATGGACTCGCCCACCTCATTGACCCCGGCCAACCTTCTGACCGATTACCCCACCCACTCACCCACCGACTCTGCTATCAGAGTCCATCCTTCTGATGGATCCTCCTCATTCTCCCTGACCCTGCCTACTTTACTGAGCCTACCCAACTGACCTCAATGACCTCACTGACTCCACCCACTTTGTTGATTACTCCCACCTACTGTCTCTGATCCTGCAGACCACCCCTCATTCACCTCCACGACTCCGCCCATAGCTGTCATCAGCCCATCCCACTGCTCCCATTGGTCCCCCTAATCCCCTACTGAGGCACCTCTCACCCTCAGATTGCCAACGCAGACGAAACCCATGTGCCCCGGGTACCCGCTCCCAGTGCAGCCTCAGTGAGTGCTCCCCACGCTGCACTATTTGAAGGGTCTCCAGGGATAAGGGAGCCTCACGAGCTTGAAAGAAAGGGCGGGAATCAGGGAGGCTCCGCCCCCACTGGCCCTGCTCCAACCCCACACACGCACCTCCCCCAACCAATCCTGCTGCCTATCCGAGGCTTCATCCTCTCTGCTCTCAGTCCCCGCCCCACCCCCCACAGGCTCACTGTCAATCCCGGGTCCCTCTTCCAAACCCCAGCACAAGCCCCTCCCCCCATGTCCAACTCCCAATCCAAGGCTCGCTCCGGCCCAAGCCCCGCCTACGCGTGGTGACGACAATGGAGACAGGTGCGCCCTCTCGGTCCCCGACAAGTGCAGTCACTCGAACTGAGTAGCTGACTCCTCCTTTGAGACCAGATATCTCGGCAGAGTCTGTGTTTCCTGGGAGCATCTGGTGTCTTATGGGGCCACCTGGCCAGGAGAGCAAATAGCAACACTCGGGTGACCGCGGCTAACCAGAGGGAGCAGTCCCAGCCAGGAAGGACAAGAGGTGGGGCAAGGAGCCATACCTTCACTCCGACCCCAAGCCAGTCTGTAGGATGTGGCTCCAGGGACCCCTACCCAGGTGACCCTCAGGACATCACTGGAAGCGTTCAGGATCTGCAGTTTTGACACACTGCCCACAGGCTCAGGGACTGGGAACAAAGGCAAGGCAAAGAATCAGGAGCTCCTGGGTGGCAGAGAACAGGTGGCACACAGGCATGGTTAATGCAGGGGAAGTCTGATGGTTAGGGGAGGTTAGTGTGGACAGGTCAGCGTTGGAAACTTTGGGAGGAAGAAGGTCAGTGTTTCAGAGCGGGCAATGTGGGGCAGCCAAGAGGTGGGCACTTAGCTGACGTGGAGTGGTACAGTGTGGACAGGGCAGTCACTGAGCAGCAATAACTCGGGCATCTGGAGCACTCAGGAATGTATAGCAGGACCAGTTAGCCAAGGAGGGGTGGCTAGCAGCTGTCCAGAGGCCACTTACCAGTCCTCACAACCACAGAGACAGGGGCCCCGTCCACACCAGCCACATGGGCCCTCACATGCACTGTGTACTCAGTATCTGGCTCAAGCCCCGCTAGCTCAGCCACCGTGGCCTCTCCAGAAACCAGCTGGGATTTCTCTGGGCCTGGGAGCAGGGATGGAGGCAATTCCAGGGCTAGCCAAACTCTGTGCCCCAATGCCCCACATGTACCCTCCAGAAACTCCAGCCCCCATTCTATCCAGACCTGCATCCCACAATCCTCGCAAACCCCTGGTCCCCACCGTGGCCTGAGTGCCAGGAAACCCTGTATCCAGTGGCACCAGGAACTCTGGTCCAGGCAATGGTGACAGATGAGCTGCCAGCCTGAGTCACATGGACTGTCCTCACTGGGTCCAGTGGGTCTGGAGAGAGAGGCAATGGGGAATCTGATGGGGGAGACAGGAGAGGGTCTGATATGGGAAGTAGCAGAGAGTATCTGATAAGGGAAGGCTATAGGAATCTAACAAGACACAGAGATCAGAGAGCAGGGGCGGTAAATGGGTCCAGTGGGGAAGGAGTGGTTCTGACCCAAGGGATTGTGGGAAGAATCTGAGTTGAAAGATGGTAGGAATATGAGGAACATGATCTGACGGAGGAGGGGACCTGATAGAAGAATACGGAGGCAGTGAGGGGGTCTAGCAAAGGAGAATATGTAAATCTAAGAGGAGAGCTGGATCCAGGGATGGGCTGAGTAATAGAAATCAGAGGGCAAAGATAATAGAGGTTGTAGAAGAGAGGCAAGTGAGTCGGAAGAAGGGAAAGGCTTCTGAGGAGCCAATGAATACAGAAGGGGACTTTCAGGAAGGGGGCAGTGGGAATGGGAAGGGAGAGACTGGAGTTCTGGAGAGTTCTGGGGTCTGAGAGAGGAGGCAAAGGAGTCCAAAGGGGCACCGGAGGCAGAGATCCAAGGAACTGAGTGAGGCTCTGACCCGTTTGGGCCACAATGACCGCAGGGGGGCCCTCTTCTCTCCCTCGAAGTACAGACACAGCCACCTGGTAGGAGGTCCCAGGCTGCAGCCCCAGGAGGTCTGTGGCAGTGGAGTCTGCGGATAGTGTCTGCATGGATTCTGGACCTAGGATCAAAGGGAAATGGTGGCCTGGCTTCTGCCTCAGCACCCTCTGGTCATTCCCATCCGCAATCCTCCCCACTGCCCCCATATCCTCTACTGACCACCTCCTGTCCTCCAGCTAATCCGAAATCCACTGGCTCCAGGAACAGGTCCCCAGGCCACCCTTACTCTCGTTGCATCTGAAGCCACAACCCGCAGCCCTGGGACATTAAGTGGGGCTTCTGGCTCTGGGGGTTGAAGACACGGGACAGGGGTCAAGACCACACTGGAGTGAGTCAGGTGGCTGTCCCGCATGTGCCTCCCACCGTGTTCACCTCGGCGAATAGTGAGGACACTGGCACCACCCTCACGGGTGCCCACTCGGGCAGACACCCGTACAGTGTAGCTGAGTCCAGCCCGAACGTCATCCAGGTCAAAGGCCGTCTGACCCCCAGGAAGCACCAAGGTCTTCTCTACCCCTGAGTGGGAAGGCAGGGTTGGCACGCAGGGGTCAGGAAGAGACTGGGTTGTGGGATGACCCCAGTCAGGGACAGGCAGGCATGCAGGAGAGAAGGCTCCTGGGGGATGGGGATGTGGGACAATGGAGGTAGTAAGGAAAAGGGCGAGTAAGCTATGAGGACACAGGGTGAAAGGAGCCAGTGATGGATGGGGACATAGGACAAGAAGGGCCAGGGATGAATGGGACACTGCATGACAGGTCTGTGGACAAGCTCATGGGATGTAGTTGGGCAGTGGTGAGAGTGACAGCCTACTGGTAGACATTGATGTTCAGTGTTGGGTGAGGACATGGGATGAGGGGTCAGTGAGAACAGTGGTCATGGCTAGTGGTGACAGGAGGGCAGGTCATGGAGCTCAGAATTGTGGAGAAGGGAGGGTGAACATCACAGACAGGAATGTGGGACCAGGAGTGGAGATAGGCTAGGTCAGGAGAGACAGGCTGGGGCAGGGCAAGTGTAAACAGACACTGAGACAGTTCTGGGGTTAGCACCTCTAGGGAGGTGGGGGGGCAGGAGACAGAGAGGGGCTAGAGAGACACAGCAGATGGTATGGAAGGAGATGGGGCGAAGGTGCAATCGGACCCTGCAGGCTGGCATGTCAGAATGTGGGGAGGCTTCTGTCTGCCTCCACCTTACCCTGGATAGTGCGCACAGCGACGCGATACTCCGTAGCACTGGGGACTGGACTCCAGGACACTCGCACCCGCTGCCCGGGAAGTTCGGTCACTTGTAGGTCCATCACAGGGCCCACAGGCTGCTCTGACCCTGTTGAAGAGCGCAGCATGAGGGGAAGCCTAGCACCCCTATTCTTTGCCCATTTTCTTGGCCAGGCCCACAAAGCCCTCACCAGTGGGGACCACCGTTGCAGGGGTGGCCACCTCGCGGCCCTCCAGCAGAGTGTAGAGCATAAGACGATACTCAGTGCCTGGCTGCAGCCCATCCAGGTGGTAGCGGGACACATCAGAGGGTAGCTCCACCTGCTGTGGTGGCTCCAAGACTGCAAGATGGCAAGGTCAGACCAGCTGGAGCCAAGCCCCAACCCACGCCTGCCCACCCCTCTCCCTGCACTGACCGCTCTCACGACGCCACTCCAGCCGGTAGCCACGGGCCTCAGGTACCAAGTTCCAGGAAAGGAGGATGGAGGTGGGGCCCAAGATCACAGGCTGCAGGGTCTGCCTGACAGAGGAATCTGCCCAGGGCACGTGAGACATCAGTGGCCCCTGCACCCTGCCCTGCCTACCCACCCACCCAGCCTGAAGGAAGCACGCAGCCTTCTCACCAGTTCGGGCAGTCAGGGAATTGGAAGGCCCCACACTGTGACCAACGAGGGTGCTCACAGTCACCTCATAGTCCATGCCAGGCTCCAGGTCACGCAGCAACACTGACCCCTGCCCAGGGCTCAGCTCCTGCTGCTGTGTTGCCCCACCTGCATCAGGGGCACAGAAGGGGCCAGTGGGCCCTGAAGACACAGGACTCTATGATCTTGTCTGACAGGGAAGAACTCCCCTCTGCCCACACCTCTCACTTACCATGGAAGGCCCGCCATGTCACACGGTAGCCAGTGGCACCTGGCACAGTCCGCCAGGCCACCAGGAGGGTGTGGGCTGTGGTGTTCTGGATGGTCAGTTCCAGCCCTTCGGGGGCAGCTGTGGAAGGTCCCACCAGAGATTAGCAGAGGCAGGAGGGAGCAGGGTTACGGGGCTGGGCAGGTAGGTGAACGGGGTCAGAGGCTGGCGGAATTGCTCACTGGTTCGAGCTGTCCCACTCACGGCCTCCCCGATGCTGTTGGCGTAGAGGGCAACCACAGTCACTTGGTACTCCGTCAATGGTCGGAGACCCTGCAGCCACATGCTGGTCTCACCAGCTGGGACATTCACCTGCCCAGGATGAGTGGTCACTTCATGTTGTCCAGCCCAGTCCCCAGCCACCTACCCCTTACTCCCATCCTAACATCCTTACCTCCTGCCGCTTGCTCGGCAGTGGCTGTCCCAGTCCTGTCAGAGGGGTGTACTGGACCTTGTAGCCGGTCACAGGGCCACTTGCTGCTGTCCACTGCACTCTCAGGGATTGACTGCCTGGCTCAGACAGCACCAGGTCCCGGGGGCCAGATGCAGTGTCATCAGCTTTGAAGGGGGGAATGAAGCCATCAGGAGGGTCGGGGGCAGGAGCACAGGGGATGCATCCAGCCCTCCCAGGCTGGAGTTAGGATGAGGGGCCAAGGCACAGTGTGGGCAGGGACTCACGAGGCAGGGTCACAGGCACACCACCAGTGGTCATGCACACTCTCCGAGAAACGAGGGGCAGTAGTGTCCTCAAGATGCTGAAGTCATTGACGAAGAAGAAGAAATCACTGGTTGGCTGAGAGGCAGTTTGCTTCAGCTCCTCGGGGTCAGCATTCTTGATTCCTGAGGTTGATGCTCAATCAGGGCTCAGCTGCCCGCATGTCCTCTGAACGGTCCCCACCCCAGCTGACCTCCCACCCCAGCTCAGTGCTCACCCACAGCAAACAGCTTGACTCCCTTTTCCTTTAGCCTCTGGGCGGCTGTGTCCACCAGGTCCTGTGACTTCCCATCTGTTATCAGAATGCAGACCTAGGACAGGTTCAGGGGCCAAGTCAGGGCTGCCTTGGACACTTATTTTGGGGTCACTTTGGGAGCCATAGTAGGTTTGGGATCACCTTGGGGATGCCAGGGCGGGCCAAATGGGGCAGGAAGATACGCTCAGACACATGGAGAAGTGCAGCCCCCGTGCGAGTGTTGCCCCCCTTGTAGCTGAGCTCACGGATGGCACGGATCACATCTCCCCCAGAGCCGAGAACATCCAGGCCAAACTCTGTCCTGATGGGGAAAGGGGGTGGCAACAGGCAAGGGGTCACAACCTCTTCCAGCACTGGCCTCTGGGGTAAGACCTCTTGAGGGTCCCCTGGTTCTGAGATTCCTGCCCCCCCACCACACAACCTCCAAGTTAAAAAAACTCCCTAGGGGCTTTGTGTACCAACTGTAGCTAGGCCTGGGTAGGCCTGGTATCCTTGGGGTTCTCAGTTTATCGGGGCAAGATGTCTGGTTAAATAATTATAAGGGGAAGGGCTCAGTTGTAGGAAGGTGGCCATTAGCCAGACAGGAAGTCCATCTGGTGAACAGAGAAGCCGAACAGGTCAGGGAGCGAGAACACAGAGAGGCTAACAGACACTATGCATCTGGGGCTCCTCGCCCCCCTCCTGAGCTACCCACCTCTCAGACCAGAAAACAAAGCCTCCCTGTGTTGGGCAAGGCACTAGCCTGGAGGTGTTTCAGGGCATGAGCCCTCATCCCAGTGAATCCCCACCTCTGTTTCCAGAGGAAGTCTTAGCTTTGGGGCTCTCTGGGCTCCTTAAAGCCTGTTTCTGGAAGGACCTAGCCTGGAGGGTTTTGGGCTGTCAGTTCTGTTTGGAGAAGAGGTGTTGGTGTAGACTATGGTCCTCAGTCCCAGGGCCACTACTCACTGTGGGTCATCACTGTACTGCACCGCAGCAAACCGCACGCCCTGTGCACTAGCTGCCCCAGAGAAAGGCAGCACCAGCCCCTCCAGGAAGCTTCGCACCTCGCGGAAGTTGCTGCGGCCAATAGATGAAGAGCCATCGATGAGGAACACAATGTCGGCGGCATAGAGGCTTGTGCAGGTCACTGGAATGAGGAGGAAAGACCATGACCTTTTCTGAGAGCCCACCCACTCGCCTGCCATCCCCCACCCCTGGGTGGGGAGTAGGCCTCAGCTGCTTATGCAAACTGGAGGTACGATAGGCCTGGGAGCCTTGGAGGCCGTGCAGAGGGGCCCAGAGCAGAATCTCCCTCGGAGGGTGGGGCATGCAGGGGTGGGAGAGTCGCTTCCTGAGTGTGGATCCAGGACTAAGGTCAGCTTCAAGGGCCAGAGCAAGGTGGCACAGCCAGGGGATTCTGCATGCATGTGAGGAGCCAGAATTTAGGTCTGAACAGGATAGGAGACAATTTGGGGAACCCAGCACGCTATTTAGGGAGCAAGGGGAGAGTTAGGAGGCATCACAAAGTAAGGAAGAATCTGTGGGGAGAGGGGGATGAGGCACAGGGAGGGTGTCAGGAGTGAAACCCAGTGGAGCCATGAGTGACAAGGTGCAGCACCCCTGCCGGGGTGCTTTCTAGCCCACCTCTCTCCCTGGGCTGGGCCCACACAGGAGGCACCCCTGCCAGGATCCCCGCACAGAATGCAGCCACCAGGACCCGCAGCCTCATCCTGGGTGATAGAAACGGTCAGCTAGGACCCCCATGTCTGTCTGTCCCTTGCCTGCCATGGCTTTGGCAGGTCTGAGCCCTGCACCCCCCACCATGACGAGTCCTGGCCTTGCCTGTGAGTCTGCCTGCTCCTGCCGCCGCTGCAGCTGCCGCCTCAGTCCGCCGCACAAGGGAGAAAAGTCCCCAATCCCAGGAGGCGGAGCAACAGGCGGGGACCCAGGCAGCCCGCCTTCACCCACTTCCCTGAGAGGTCACCGCCCCCACCCCCCTTCTTCCAGATGATATGACGCACTTAAGTGCAAACCCCACTACCCCACATGGCCTCTGGGAATCCCGCAGGGTCTTGACAGACAGATGCTGAGGGAACACGCCAAACTGATGCAGGGTCACAGGTCTGGGCTGCTTTACATCAATCAGAGTGACTGGTGAAGTGATTGCTAGAGGCTGAAATATGGACAGGTTCCTGTGAACCAAAGGGGTAGCAATGAGGTGGTGGGGGGAGGCTGCAGCTGGAGATGACTCACCCCAACAGTGGGGGTGCCTAGACAAGCCCACAGGGCATGTGTCCCGACGAAGGCCACTCTTGTGAATCAGTCATCTGTCTGGTGTATCTCCTGTGCCCCACCCCAACCTCCTTGTCAGGCGGAGTAGCCCCCAGCAAATGAGACTCTGGACCTCTCTTAGGGAGACCAAAGCCCACTGGACTGGATCCAAGTATGCACCCCCTCTTTGGAGGGGCAAGGCAGGAGGAGAAGCGAACTTGTCACATTTATGCATGCGTGTCCAACCCTATGCCCCTCACCCCCTACCATGCCTTGAACCAGTCTCAGGCAGATGCCATCCAGATGTGTTTGCGGGGCAGGGGGTTGTCCATATGTGGAGGGTGGGACCACCCACAGAGATGGCTCATCTCTCAGGAATCCACTTCCTATGACCCAGTCCCCCACGGGTAGCCCAGTAGATGCCTCAGGCCAGGTCCTCCCAACCTACATGCCTTCATTCTGGCCAGGGGAAATCTGTCTCCTTCACTCTTATAGTCCTCTTCCACCCAACTCCCCACACACACAGGCCCAAGGGTCACCCTGGGCCCCTGTCTTCTATGACACTGCCTCAATAGCTCCCCTTTTCATAACAGCCCCCGCCTCACTCCTCTCCTCTTAATCAGCCTGAATTCCCAGTCCTCTCCTCCTATTACCATCTGTGACTGTGGGGTGTCCCCATCATCCAACATCTCCCTCAGGTCAGGGCCACTGTCCCGAGGAGGCCTCTGTATATGAATAGTTCATCATTAGGTAAGTGACAATCCCATGAAAAGCCACACCCTACTTGGACCCTGCCCTCTTTGCTCTCTTGCCAGTCCTGGATAATTCTGGGCAGCCCAGAAGGGACATCTGTACTCACCATTGCTACTGGGCACCTTATAATATGCCTGGCCCTGCGGCCCCTCTCTCTCTCCCCAGGGAGCCCAAGGACTGAGGGAGATGGAGATGGATGGAACTTCTATCTAATCTCTTTCCCCTGGATCCCTCCAGGGCCTAAGGGCTCTAGTCTGGCCAGACCTGGGGAGAAGGACCACCCTATGCTGCCTATTTTCCTATTGCCCAGAAAGGCTGGAACAGCCCCTTATCACCGATGACCCCCTCCCCATCCTGGGACACAACGCTGTGATCTCATGAAGCCCAGAATCTGTTTCGGAGGTCAGGGTCTCTTCAGCAGTGTCCCAGCACTTCCTGCCCCTCGAAAGTGTGCTCCAGATGAAGGCAGCAAAGAACCAAGCATGCTGTCATCATAGAGGCAGCCCCTACCACTAAAGATGTTACTTTATACTGCACAGCAAGGGAGATGACAGCAGGACAGGGATGTACCTACATGCACATGTAAGTCTGATCTTTAGGGGAGACAGGACGACCAGCTGAGAGGGTGGGTGTTCAGGCAAACCTAGAACAGAGCTGCCCCTAGAAAGGAAGGGCAGTGACACAGTCACTCAAAAGATGCTGAGGCTCCTGAGAAGGCAGAAGCAAAGCTGGGGAGGGAGTTTGCACTGGCTGTGAGGCTCAGGAGCAGGGCTTCAACCTGCAGGCATTCAGCTTCAGCACAGCCCTGGAGGGCAGTGCCTACCTGCAGCTCCTCCATCAGGACAGCTGGGCCTCCAGTGTTCAAATTTCCCCTTCCATGCTTCCCTGGACTGTGCTGGCTTCAGTCACCAGCTCTGCCAGACAGCCCCATGTCTCCAAACAGGGCCTCTTTCTGAGGTTTCAGCCCTCCACTTTCCACCATGTTCTGGACACCTCCAAACTCTTCACAAGAACTATGGCTGAAGTAGGCATCTTGTCTTCTTCAACCCACTCCTCCCTCTGGCTCTCCCAGTGCTGCTGTCCTACTTGTACCTCCACAGCCCCTCCAGCAACTTTTGTGGCCGTGACCACAGCCTGGTGCAACACAAATGCCACAGAAATCCAACTTCAGAGTCCCCATGGTAATAATTCTCAGCTCTAAGTCACTTCTCTTTATAGTAACCTCCAGTGCACCTTCCCAACTGGCTTCTAGGGGAAAGAACACCCTGGCTTGGAAGGCAAGATCACTCCCAGCAGCATGAGCTCTCTCAGGTGTCCAGCTCACCTATGGTCTTTGGGGTCTGGCATTGGCCTAGAAATCCAGCCCCATCCTCCAGGAGTTCAAACTGAGGGCAACTGACTTGGTTCTCATTTCCCTGCCTCGCTGCTGCATCTCTACAAGGAGCCATGGCCAGGCCCACTGGAGTTCTGGACTGCCCCACAGCTTCTCTCCAGCTGGTCACACAGTAGGATGATCCACCTCATGTCCCAGTCCTGGGCTGTGGAAGACTTTTGATAGACGTCCCCTAATTGACACTCTGGCAGCAAGTGAGGCTGAGGGAAAGGAACTAAGAGATTAAGTCAAGGTTTGTTTTGGCTACTTTCAGGACTTCTAAATAGCCTTCTTAGCAAATCTTGTCCCTGCTCGTGATCACCAGCCAGCAATTTCCTCAAAGGATCAGGCTTCATTTCCATCTTCCCCACTGGGCTCCCCAGGAATCTGGCTGGTAGGATTGTGGGGTGCAGGAAGAGAAGCTACATGCCCAACTGCCAGGGGACCAGGGCCCAAAACAGTAGCAGAGGAACAAGGCAGCCGAGAGGTCCACTAGATCTTGGCTGCCTCAGGAAGACGGGGAGGGGATCATTGGGCCAACAGCTCAGGACTTGCCTGGAACAGATCTGGAGGAGGGAGGGGGCTCAGGCCCCAGTGAGCTCAGGGCTATTCTTGGAGCCTGAGTCAGTGGCAAATCAAGGCAAAGGATTCTTGCCCTGCCTGCCCAGGCAGCAGTTACAAACCAAACGGGAACACGGGGCCCCAGGCTATCCTCTCCCAGAATCTGGAGTAAACACTCCAAGGATTCTTCAATGATGCCTCTGAGCATCATGGTCCATCCCAGCAGACCAGAGACCGCCAGAGGGTGACTCTGGACAGTCTGAAGTGAGGGGTTTCCCTCATGAGCCCCCAGTTTCCAGGCTGAGACCCCTATACTAGGACACAGGCGGGGGCTGTAGTTCCCATGGACTCTCACAGCCCACTCTTGGGACAGGCTGGCTGAGGAACGTTCCCCATGTAGCTGAGTGAAAACATCTGGGCTCAACTCCCTGCAAGCATCAAAGGCTTCCGGCTTGTATTGCAGCCCCCACGCATGCCCGTGGCTGAGGACACATCAACTTGTAGGAAGGGAGGAGGATCCAGGGGATACAGAAATGTGGGGGGAGTCGTGTTCCCCAACCTATTACCCAATGGACTCCATGCCAATGTTAAAGGAAGGACAACACAATTCTTAACAGAGGTCTTTATTGGCGGTGCTGGCTGCCAGCATTGGAAGAGCTGGAGTGGTATGTTTGTGGTGGGGGGTACCATGAGCCTTGGCCCGGCCCTCCTGCCTGCACAGGCTTCCTGCCTAGAAGCGCAGCCAGAACATGCCGCTACGGATCCGGTTGTAGTCTGGGAGCTGCTCAACGGGGCCTGTAGGGATAGGGTGGGGTGTCAGGGTGGGGTGCCTGGCCTGCACAGGGACACCTGGCCCCATGCCACACCCAGCTCAGAGCTGCTGCCCAGAGCAGCACAAGACAGGCTTTCAGTGAAAAGAGGGAAGAACATATTCCCGCAGGGGTGTAGAACCTGTCCCTTCATGCTCTGGCCCTTGGGGCCCCACCCTGCATGCAGGGAGCCCGTTACCTGGCAGGTGGGGGTTATTGATGGAGGCAACTTGGCAGGGCATCAGGGAGCTGCTGGGACAGGTTTTCTGAGCAAAGTCTCCCTGGCAGCCAGGCTCCTGGGGAGAGCCTTTTAGGGGCCTCTGCTAGTTTCTCTCAGCGTAGGCTGGGGATTGGGGAGCAGAGGCGGAAGGAGAGGCCAAGACAACTGCCTGAGGAAAAGGACAAAGCAGACCTTCTAGACTACTCACCAAATCCAGCCACAGCTGGACACTGGTCATAGAAGTACTTGGAGCAGACCTCACGTATCATATGGGCATCCACCTCCTGCAGGGAGAAGCAGAAGGCACACTGAATGACATGTACTGGGCACCACCTCACCCAATCAACCCTCTCCGCCTGACCAAGATCTCCCACGTGTACTGTAGAGCTGGCCCCACCCAAAAGGAGAAATACTAGGGCTCTGCCTGCTGTAGACGTCTATGGCCCCACCTATCCCCACAGCCTGCCCTCTGAAAAAACCACCCTTGCAGGTTGCAACTACCCAGGACAACGGAGCTGCCTACAGAAGCTGTCTGCTCTGTCAGGCTCCCACTCCCATCCTACAGGGGTCTAGTAGGCCAAGATGCCAGGCCTGCCCCCGAGGGTCCATGTTACCTCAATCCGGCTCTCCCACTCAGCCAGGGGGATGCGGCGGCCATAGGTCAGGAGGCTGCGTCCGATGTCCTCACACACAGGCGTGGTGCCTTCAAGGGTGGGGGAAGGCTTAGAGGTCCACCCAGTCCAATCCTGGACCCAGATACACACACAACCTCTCACATCAAGTTAACAAGGGCCTCCAGATCACAACCCTCCCTTCTCTAACAACCTGTTCCTATAGTGATGGGCTGCTGACATGGCCACCCCTACCTGTCCCAGAAGCTCCAGACCCCTTAGGGTGGGGTGGCAGGGCATGGTGTGACCTTCAAATTTGGTTAGGAATGATGCCTACACTGGGACTGTCACTGCTAGAACGTGTTTTAACCCTCGCTGAAAGGCTATAGGACTCACCATCCAGATGAGACACCAGGGCATTTCTGAGGATGTTTTTGCCCCGAGTCACCTCACTCTCCGTGGCACTAGTGCACAGGCGCATCCTAAAGCAGGGGTGGAGGCGGGTGCAGTGGTGTTTGTTCTGGGAGACAGTGTGTTGTCTCTTAGCCTTCTACTATCTGGCTCAAAGGCCCCCACCCTGCCCAATAGTTTGGGGCTGGCACTCACCACTGGCCTTGCAGGAAGAACATCATGTCATCGATGCTCATGCGGTCACAGACAAAGTGCGCACCCAGTAGCCCAGTCTCTGCATAGCAGATACTGAAGGTCTGGAAACTCTGGCACAGCTTGTTGGCCACAGCAACTGAAGCCAGCGGGCTGGACAGGTGCTATAGGGGGCAAGGGTGGTCAACACCCCCTCTTATCCGCATCCCATTCCCCCACAGTTCAGGAGACAAACAGTCTAGCACATTAAACTCCCTGAAGGTAAGGTCCCATGCTCATTCCTGGAACTTACCACACCACCACCGTAAGTGCAGTCATAGTGACCAATGATGGCATTGGCCACTTGGAGGGCCACATTGTCCGGGCTGGCCCAGCCAGGTCCCTCTACTGCAATGGCCACATGGGCCAAAGGCAAGGCATCATCACGGTGGCGGATCTGAAACAGTACACGTCAAGGCTCAGGGGCAGCCAGACTTCCTGCACGAACAGAAAGGAGGCTGGTGTGCATGGAGGGTACACACACAGGCACACATGCTCATCAGGCAGCAGCCACAGGATCTCTTCCCAATTTTTGAGGTATTTCTGGAGTCACAAAGATAACCATCCACATAAAGGTCCTCCCAGAGGTCCCCAGGTGGCAACACCACCCTGGCCCACCAGGCAGCGTACTTCACTCCCAGTGAAGCGGCACGGACTGATAGTAGGCATGGTGTCCTCTGCATATGTCCCTGAAACACTGCTGAAGTGCTTCTGGGCAAGGTCCAGCAGCTGCCGGTGCTCTACCCCTGTGGAGACAGACAGTGGTGTGAGAGGCTGGCCCGGGTCCAAGGCACACAACAGGAGGAATCAGAGACAAGGGCAGGACCCCCATGTCCTGTCTCATGGGGAGACACCAGAAGGAAGACATGACTTCAAGATGGGATGAGAAGAGGATCATCCAGACAAACCCCGCCTTGTGGGTAAGACAGGCACCTCAGGGCCAACTGGTTCCCATGGCCTCAGGCACAGAAAGAGAAGGAACAGCCTGAACTTAAAATAGGGTGCCACATGGTGCAACTGCAGATTCTTCCCCCAGAAGCAGCATCTAACCTGCATCAAGGACAAGACTGGTACTACTGGACACAAGGCCATCTGGCTGCCTTGAACCTCAACCTCTATTATAAGTGGGTCTGGCTACAGGCCCTGAAGAAGGTGGCAAGTGAGAGAGCACAGAGAGGTCCTACTGCAGAGCTATGCTTAGCTCTGGGATTTCTGAGAGCTGGCGTCATTTACAGGCAGCATTACAAACTCACGCCCTCAGGACTCCATGCCAGACCTCACCTCCTCAGTTCTGAGATCCCTCTGCTGCCCGAGCACAACAACTGGTGAGCACTGTCACAGTGGACAGCCTGCCCCAGCCCTGCCAGGACTCAACAGTCTGATAGGTCAGTAGCTCAGGCAACTCTTGGTCCCCAGCTTCCCTGACTGTAAAGTCCCAGTCATGCTCTTCCTATCAGTCTTTTTTACAAACCAGCCTCCAAGGCTGAAAGCAGGAGGCATCTTTGACTCTGCTTCCCTATCTATGCCCGCACTTGCACAGAAAACCATTGTGAGTCCATCTGCTTGTCTCCTTTGTTCCTGTCATCTCCTACTTGTTACCTGCCACACCCTCCCTACTTGGCCTGCCTCCACTCTGGTTCTGCCTAATAGCAGAGCAAGTCCTAAAACACACACTAGGCCACAACACTAACCCCTTCCCTCTGCCCAGATCCCCCACTAACACCCACTACTCTTCAGACCTCTATTCCAATGACATGTGCTGTAATACCACCCCCACCTGAGTCTCCATTAAAATCTCCCTTATTCTGTGCCTTCCTTTCCAGGGGTTTCTCAGCCCTTCAAGGGTGCATCACCCCACAGTCAATGTCTGGATCACAGAATGGCAAGGCCGTAAGAAACAAGCCCAGGGGCTTGTGTCCCCCATCAACCCACAATCCTGGTATCCTAGAACTAGGCGAGGTTTGAGCCCTGGGGAGGGGCTGGCATCCCAACTAAGGCCTATACCAGAGGAGGACTGCCCCTGTGTGTCCGGTGCCAGTAGTGGTAGCAGGGGAGAATCCCATCCCACCTTGAAAGCACAGGGGAGGTCACTCCACAAGGACAAGACAGAAACAGAGTCCCTTGGAATGGAAGTCTCTAGGGTCAGAATCAAGGGATGTAGGCTTTGATGATCAAGGTTGGGGCCCACCTGCCCAGGGCTTTAACTAGCCCCCCACTTACCTCCAGCTGCTGCCAGCACCATGCGGGGGGCCTTGTAGTGTCTGCTGAGGTACTCAGTCAAATCAGCACGAGATAGCTTCCTACAAGACAGGCAGCCAACAGCTCAACTCCTCTCCTAAGCCATAGCAACGGGGTCACATGCAATGGGGTTGAGAATAGGCACGGCTTCTCTAAGAGCAGGCCCTAGCACGCAGCTCAACCCTTTTTCCCCAGTTCTGCCATCCGGTACTCCAAAGCCCAAAGGGCAGTCTTCATTTGGCCCTGCCTCACAGCCTCTCTAGCCTCTCAAGGGGCAGTGTCAGAGCTCCCATGGCCTACCCACTCACACCAGAAGAAAAGCAGCCACACAGAATGGACACCCAGATATTCACTCCCTTGGGTTGTCAGGACATGCACAGAAACATCCTAAACAAACTCCAAGATTCAACTGAAGACTACACAGCCATTAAAAAAGGTTCATGGGGACCATATGGCAATAGAGAAACTGCCTCCAATTGTATGAATTAGGAAAACAAACACAGACAGCTAGCCAACTAAAAATGTGGCCTGGAAGGCACATGGCCAACTGGGGGCATGCATATCACAATCTCACCCAGCTCTCACCTGACATTCTCACTGGGTCCCTCCACAGCCTGGGCTAGAGGTGTACCCTGGAATGCTGTGGCATGTAGGTAATCAAAGACCACATCCCGCATAGAAGCATCATTCTCCTGCATCTCTCGCAGGATCACGTCTCGTTCCTTCTCGATCTGTGAGTCTTCCAGGCTGCAGTTCTGCACAATGTCAGCCAGGAGCTCCACAACTGGATGCAAGAACATGTTCAGGTGCCCAACGGGCCAGTGAAGACCACAAACTTCACAAAATCCCCAAGCCTGGCATCTCCTGCTGCTGCACTCCCTTGCTGGTTGCCCTATGGCAAGACCATAGCCCATGAGTAATCCAACTCTGTCGCCAGTCCAGGGGATCCTGGGGGCCAGTCCTCTGCTCCCCTGGAGTCCTACCCTTCTGTTCCTGTCACTTCCTCTAGATGGTACCTTTTGGCAGGTCCTTGGACAGCGCCTTGATGTAGTAAGCTGTGTGCTCCCGAGTACTGTAGGCATTAAGGTGGGCCCCCATACTTTCTACCTCCTTCTCCAGGGCAGTGCCAGGCCGATTCTTTGTTCCCTGGGACCAAACATCAAGAGGACTAATCAGAGCCAGACATAGTGGCACGAGCCTTTAATATCAGAGACTAAGGTGGCTGAGGCAGGGGGATCACAAATTTGAGGCCAGAGGCAGTTTGTGTAACTTTGCAAGACCCAGTCTCCAAATAAAAAAAATGAAAAGTGGACTGAGGGTGCTGCCCAGGGATAGAGCATCTGCAATGTGTGAGGCCCTGTATTCAACCTCAAGTACTTCGGAAAAAAAAGAGGATGAACCACGAGCCCAGAAATCATTCTCACAGGCTAAAGTCAAAACAGAACCAGTGGTCCACAAAATCCCCCCTGAGCAGAGTCTGTATTTACTGGGCACTAAGCAAGCCTCAGGCTGTCTGAAGCCACAGCATCATGAGCCAAAAAGGATAGAGACAGTCAGGATAGAAGGGCAGGGCAGGACATGTATTGCCTAACCACCAGAGCTCCCATAAAAGCTTGACCTTACCAGTAGTCCATGTCCCCATACTGACAGCCAGTCAGGAAAGGCCCTATCTGTGTTCAAGTGATGTGACCTACTTCCCCTACCCATGCCACTCATAAGATACTGTACAAAGACTAGTAGTCATCTCTGTAGGACCCAACCCTAGTCCCATGTGTGTGCACAGGCAATGAGGCTATCTCATGATCCCACCTCACGGCATGTTCTTGTTGTTAGGTACCATCGAGTCGGGTCCAACTCATAGCGCCTCTATGTACAAAAGAATGAAGCACCCCCAGACACTGCACCATGTCCAGCACTAGGTCAGCACTTCTCTGCTATTCTTAGGGTTTTCAAGGGGTGACTGTTTGGGAAGTGGGCTGCCAGGTCCTTCTCTCATTTTTGCAGTGCTGGAGATTGAACCCAGGGTAGAGAGCAAGCACTCTACTAACTGAACTAAACCCCAGTTATATCTCATGGCATGCACACAAAAATACATTCACACAGGTACCTATAACAATGTGAGTGGGTGGATTACCTGTTCCGGCTCTACACCCCTGCCATCCCATTTCCCCTTCCCCATTTTTTTCACCAGTTACAAAAAACATGGGTCTCTAAAATCATGGGATGTACAGATATTCCACCAGAGCAGGACACTTTACAAGCACACATGCCTTTGCCTGTGTAAGTCTTTTATAATGCATGTACATATATATATATGTATATATGTATA